>JACEIK010009204.1:21977-36958 GCA_018107945.1 Datura stramonium
AGTGAAAGGGAAATAATTATCTAATTCTAAACTAAGACTAATTGGGGGAAATTCCAATTGAAGAAATCACAAGTGATGTGGCTAGGGGCTTTCTATAGATGAGATCACAACTAAATCTGGAACTTCTTTAATGCCTTAGACTCAAAATTATCATGGATAATAGTGGATAATTCACATTCTCTTGTTTTTCAACTATAAGAATGTTTATTCCTTGGGCTCTTTCAAACCCCAAAGCCAATTCAAGTCAAGCTTGAGAAAGGACTAGCTATTTCTAGCCTTGACCTTTAATGGGGTGAAAATGTCGGTTTTAACTATCTCTAGCTTAATCCCACACACTAATACTCCAATTCCTCACTAATATCTTCTCACCCAATTGTCACCTTTCTCTTTCAAGAAAAAGCAAGACAAGTAAAGCACAATTCATGTTTGCAAACCATCAATTTTGGCAATTATAACTTGGGTGAAGATAATAGATCTACAAATTCAATAAGAATCCAAGAACTATTTATCAAAACCCAATCAAATTAATAAACCCACCATGAATATTCCTCTACTAGAAAATTAGTCAAGCATATTTAAAGACAAAAAAGATACCAAGAGGATTCCCCTCACATTCATCACATAAGATTCATAAGCTCTTACAACAATGGAGGAATTCCCCCAAAATGGGTTAAAGAAAAAGTAGAAGAAAAGTTCTACCTAACTCTACAAACCTATGGTAAAAAGATGTGTGTGAGAAGAATGAATGGTTGGTGAATTTGTTGAATCCTTGGTTGGTGTACAATGAAAGCTATGTAAATATCTGTACTTTCTTCTGTACAACTTTCCCCAAATGCCCTTAAGGATTTTAGATGCTTTGGAGACCTTTCTGGACCTTTTTACCCTTAATTATATGGCTTCTCATGTGAAGAACCGGTGTTTAGCCGGTGTCCATCTGCGGGACACCAAACTGTAGTCGGTTGAAAACAATGTCCTGGCAGGGGAAACTGGAGGTTCAATAGGCGTTTATCCGATGCCATTCCACCAATAGCCAGTCTGGGCAGCAACTTTGGTGTTTCGCTCGCGTTTTTCCTTTTCAGATACGCATTTAGCCAATTTAAAGCATGTCTTCGCACCTTTTCTTGAGCTCAAATCTTTCATTTCTTGGAGCAACAGCTCCCAAGTATGTTTTCAGCTTGTGGTATGTTTTGAACTAAAGCTTCTCATATTAAAGATTTTGTATTTGAGATGTATTGATCATTGAGCTTCCTCAATAGACAATGTTGAGCTTCGTTATATACGATGTAGAGCATTGCATGTTTTGGGGAGAAGAGTCTAGCACGGAGCGGGCCAAGGGTCGATCACCCTATGCCCCAAAATTATGCGCCAACCTAGGTTGATACTATTATATTATTGGGACCTCCCTTGTGAGCTATCCCCTGCCTTAATGGCCCATGAGCTTGATACGATATCGTGGTAGTGTCTTTAGCCCTGGAAAGGTTTTGGACGGCTCTGTCCACTTAAGTGTAATAGACAAGACAATGTAAGCTCTATCGTGGTATGTCAGTTAAGTGACAAGTCTCCCATTGTCTATATGATTCATATTTGCATATTCATTACTCATGGTTATTATTTTATACATGCTTGTTCTATAAACAAGGTTTGACTCAATGTTCAGCTTTTCTATAAATGTCATATTTAAGCTTTGATTTATTTGAGTCAGTTTGATGTTATAAAGTATGTATTGGCATGTTATGAAAAGATCATGATTTCAGAAAGAATGCATGCAAGCCCTACTCTCATTTAATGATGTTTATGTTTTAACTACTACATTGTCTTAAAGTGATTTTACTTACTTTAGTGGTTTTACTTACCGTGCATACTCGGTCTATTCCACGTACTAATCGCATACTTTCTATGCTGTATCGTTTCATGATACAGGACCTAGCTCTTAGGTTCATCCCCTCTCTTAGTCATCTTATCGGAGTTAACGTCCGCTTGTTGGTGAGTTTTCATCTTCTAAGGACTAGACTATCTATCTTTTCTTTATGTATTTCTATTTTCAGCTTGTTGAGTTAGTTGGGGTCTTGTCCTATCAACTCATCATGTTTAGAGGCTATTCGAGCATATGTATGTATTCAGCTTCGGATTTTATATCCGTATGCTATATTTAAGTAAGACTTCCACTATGATGGTATTGATGGTTATTCAGTTCTTGGTTGAGTTAGATGTGTGATTATGCCATGGGTCAACTTGAGGTCTCTCAGGGCTCGTTGTCTCGTGTTGCGATCTAGGCCTCTGTTTGGGTCGTGACAAGGGAGCATTGCTACAGAGTTATTTTCCCAAAATACGCCCGAAAAATCAGAACTCCGCCGAGTATAAGTTATTAGAATTTCTCCAAACTGATTTCTATACAGCCACAGGCTTTAGATAAGTATTTCTCCCTTCAGAACTCTCAAGAAGTTATGGGTTTAAGGCTGTATTTTACGTAGTTCAATTATAGTTTCTATTAGTAGTAAAGTTATTATTTTAAGTCGAATTTGGTATTGAAATTAGTCTCTTTCTCCCTGTATTATGGTTACAGTCGGAAAGGGTTGTTGGATACCATTGGAACTCATCATATAATCGAGAATCAACAGCTAAGGTATGCTAAGGCTTATCTCTCGGCAAGTTATTCTCATCGTATAGTGATACGACTTATATTCTTGAATGGACATGATGGTTCCATATGTTGCAAGTAATTGCTATCAGTAGATTTCGGTTAGAGATGTTGTGGATAGATGTAGTTTGTAGACTATGAATATATATGTTGTGATTTTAGCAGCTAGAAACATATATAGCTTATACCGTAGTATCCCTTGTCAGGAAAGAACATGTTAGGTGTGGTACGCGCTAAAGGTGTCACAGAAACTCTTCTATCCTCTAGTTCGTTTTATTAGTATAATTGTATGTTTTGTTGTCAAGCCTAGACCTTAGAAGCTCGTGGATAGTTATTGGGCCTGAGTTAGTAAGTTGACCAACATAGGTGCAGTTAGGCAATATAACTACCAGTTTGGCGCCTGTGTCGCCAGGAAAGAACACCTATAGGCCATTGGTGTACCCTTACGGCCCAAGGCCAGAAATTTAGCTAGGATGGCCATATTTTAGAGTCAGCGGCACTAGGGTTGTCTAGTGAATTGAGTGACAGCCTTCCATCTAGTTAGCTACTACCAGTGATTGTTAGTTCCAGTTGACTTAGTATTCATCATACAAGTCGTGAAAGTCAGTCCAGTCGTTCAGGTTAAATAGATCTGTGGGTACCCTAAGAAAGGGGACCCTATTATTAGTTAGAGGTAAGGCAAATGCCCCAGCTTGTTCCTATAAGATATTCAGGTACAGATTGTCGTGAGTGGCTAAGTTTATATAAATGTATCTACAAGGTTAGGAGTAATCCAGAAGAGTCATATAAGATCTGAATAGACCAAGTTAAGGCCTAAGGGACTAGAACTATGTTAAGTACAGTCTTGCCTCCAGGCCAAGAATTGTCGTAAACCGTCTGGGGAAGATTGGGGCTAACTGCTCAGGAGTATATCTGACCAGTAGCAACCTTACAGTTGTTCCAAGCAAAGGAACTAAGTGATTTGTCATCTGTGACCCTATAGGTACTTATGAGTTATAGCTGCCCAGGAAGGACATACAGAGTATTGTTAGGCTACTCTAGATCTCGCCCTATCCGGTCTAGACCATTAGAGATTATGTTCACTACCAGGATCCTCTTATCAGGTACAGGTGCATGGAGTTTGCCTGCTAGAAGCCATACATATTATTCTAGGGGCAAGTAGTAGTCGCGTTAGGCCTAGAAGGCCAGATACACCTTTTGAGTGGCTAGATCGAGACTTCAGTATAGCACCTCGAGTGGGGTTTCCCTTACTTAGGAGCCTTCTATGACCACCCAGGGTTTAGTAGTTGTGTCGTCGCCCACCACGGGCTAGATGACGTCACTCCAAGGGAGTGATATACCATCCGCGAGGGATGAAGATGAGTTTTGAGGACCTTATACAGTACATTCCATGGCTAGGCTATTTTTACTCCATATCGGCAAGTACACCCCCATCGAGCCTGGTGCCCAAGGTGCAGTTATCAAGAGTTTACCGGACTCAAACACAACTACAGATCAGGAGCCGAGTGGGCTCAGTTCCAGACCCATAGGATTGGTAGGTTCTCTATAGTACCAATAGAGTCATAGAAACCTGGTTAGGTGTATATAGATGGAAGTATGCTCGCCAAGGCTTATGGGGGTCAGGCTAGGTTCTTGTTTGTATTTTTTTCTACTAACTATAGCTTATGAATATATGAGTGTGCAATCGAAGCTCATGTACGTGTAGTGTTTTGTTAGATGCAGGTTACGAATAAGTCAACTTACAGGTTAAGTCTTGTACTCTTCCTTTCTACTTAGTTTCAGTCTTTAACAGCTTTCATTCAGCTTATTGACTGCCTTACATATTCAGTACATGTTGTATTGATGCCCAACTATGGGGTGCTGCATTACTTGCCTTCAAGCTTAAACAAACAGAGTTCAGGATCTTCAGTAGTAGCTATTCAGAATCCACAGTTGGGCCAACTCCCTTCATTCGGAGTTGCTAGATTATAGGGATTTTAGTGCTTCAGTTGTATAGCATTTTGGGTAGGCCAGGGCCCTGTCCCGACCACTATTTGTATTCTTAGAGGCTTGCAGACTATAGTTGTCAGTTAGCTAAGTGTTGTTGGCCGTGTGGGGTCTAAATTAGTTATATTCCGTGTGTTGGCTGTGTGGGGCCTAGTATAGTAGCTTGTTTGCAATTCTGTTATAACTAGATAGCATGGTGGCCTTGTCGACCCGCATAGGATCCATTTTATAGCCTGTTATTGGTTAGCTGTTTTTATCTATAGGTGGTTATGTGGCCTTGTCGGCCGTAGGCTGTGTTCACAACCGAGATATAGCTCGTTGTTTTCTTGAATTGAGTCGCAGGCATGCACCATACATGCATAAGCCCAGCTAGGTCAGTCAGATCTCAGTGTGGCACTAGGTGCCAGTCATGCCCCCTAAGGTGGGGTGTGACAATGTTCTATAAAAATAAAAGCACAATTATGTCTACATATGGCCAATGATATTTTCACTCGAATAGAGTTTTGATCTGTTAGTCATTTTGACCCTCTTTAGCCTTATTCAACGAATGCTTATTCTCCAAATAACGCTTAATATTTATTGTTCCAAATGTAGGAGCCATTATGTAGTCTTATTTACAAAGTGTGCATTGCACTTTAAATGTTTTGTCACTAAATATATCAGGCTTCATCCTAACAAAAACATTTCAAACAACAAAATTTTTCCTTTTTCCTCATTTTAACAAAGTTGAAGGATTCTGTTCACAAGATTCTGCATTACCTTTCATTGACATCTCTACCTAAATTTACAAACTAGAAATAGTGAAAAATACATACAGTTAAGTTGATGGACTATATAATCTAAGAATAATGAAATGGACTTAAATAGTTTAATGAAACCATGCATCTATGCAATCCGAAATTCAGTCATCCAGAACAACAAAGTTCAAACTACCGAAAAAGAGACCGAGAGGATTAACTAGAGAAATTTATACACAATAATTACAAAAATCACATTTAACACAGCAAATAACTCAAATTGGAAATGTGTGTTTACTGAACTATTCAATTATTCAGAGAATTCTCACAACCCCACCCCTTACAAAAAAGAACTTTTCTCTCGGGGGATAAGTCATCAAATTTTGGTCAGTATTGAGGAGAAAAACAAAGAAAAAAAGAGAGAAAGGGAGAGATAAAATAGACATGATGGGAATATAGAGAAATGGAGACTCACTTAAGAAGTCGTTAGAGCCTCGACGATGTTGGTTGATGTAAGAGGCATACTGTCACGACCCGAACAGAGGCCTGGATCGCAACACGGGACAAGGAGTCCCGAGAGACACTAAGTCGACCCATGGAATAAGAATACATCTAACTCAATCAATGAAACTGAATAATCAACAATATAGTCATAGCGAAAGTCTAACTTAAACATAACATCAGAATGCTCAATCCGCAACTAAATTCATACATATATCTGAAAAGCCTCTAAACATAACAAGTTGATGGGAAAAGACCCCAACTAACTCAACAAAACTGAAACTGAAAATACATGAAGAAAATCTGAATAGTCTAGTCCTCTGGAGATGAGGGCTCACCAACAACATAAAATGCTATCTCAAAAGATGGACTATGAGCGGGCCTGAACCTGAGAGCCTAGTCCTATATAATGAAATGATACAACATAGAGTATGCGGTCAGTACGTGGAATATACCGAGTATGTAAGGTAAGTAAAACCACTTAAGTAAACAAAATCATTTAAAGAAAATGCATTAAGTAAAACATAAACATTAAGAATCTGAGAGTAGGGCTTGCATGCATTCTTTCTGAAATCATGATCTCTTCATAACATGACATAACATAACTTCATAAAATCATAACTGAATCGATTGGCTCAAAGCTGAATTCTGACATTTATAAGTAAAGTTGAACATTGAGTCAAACCTGCTTTAGAACATGCATATATGAGACCATGAGGAACAATGGGAGACTCGTCTTTTAACTGACATACTATGATAGAGCTTACATGGTCTCAACTATCACACACTAGTGGGTAGAGTCGTCCAAATCTTTGTCAGGGCTAGGGACGATACCATGATATCAATATCAAATTTGTGGGACAATGGGGTCGGGTATAGCTCATAAGGGAGGTCCCAAAGTAATATATAGTAGTATAAACCTACGTTGGCGCGTAGTTTTGAGACATAGAGTGATCGACCCTTAGCCTACTCGGTGCTGGACACTATTCCCAAAAACATGCATATGCTCTACATCATTTTATAATGAAGCTCAATATCGTCTATTGAAGAAGCTCAATAATCAAATACATCTCAAATATGAAATCATGCATATGAGAAGCTTTAACTCAAACATACCACAAGATGAAAGATAATTGGGTCTTCGCTCCAAAACCATGTGTAAACTTATTTTGGGAAAATCATAATTCATACTTAGACATGTGGGCTTTGCGCGAAGCTTTATCATACTTGAAAATATTCAATTCACATTGAAAACATTATTATAGACATAGGTAGATTTAAAACATGCTTTCCATCATAATATCTCATCATCATCATACATTCATCACAAATCTCATCTTTCATGAACTCATCAATGGGCTTTCAATTCATAAAACTAGAAACATGATTTTTGATTGAAAACAATATAAAACTTAACCATGCTTCATAATTTAGTAGTAGAAACATAATTAAATCATAGCCATGTATAGAAATAGGAGATTGATGCATTTGGGTTAAAACCCCATAGACTAGACATAGAAATCTCATGATTTAGAGAGGGATTGGGCATGGGTGTGAAGGGAATCACCCATTCATAACCCTATATACCTATTGGTAGCTGATTGTTATACTTCTTTAGATGCCCAATAGGAATTTGAAGGGAAATTGAAGAACACTCGCTTGATTACCCTCTCTCACCTTTCTACCTTGCATGCATGAATAAATATGGTCTAAAATGAACTTAATCCCTTTAAAAGTCATCATTCATAACCCAAAACGACGTAGTTTAGGCCTTATGAACTTAAGAATTAAGGAATAGCCCTTACTATAATCACAGAAAATAACTGTCAAGTGGTCCCGACGAGGGACCTAACGACTCGTGAAGTCGTCCGTCAAGTACACTACTGATCTGATCATCTGGGCTCTTCACAGGAAACATCATGATCCATTACTAGTGACAACGACTCGTGGTCACCACCCGTTATGTACACTGCCTCCATGCCAATTAATTCTTCCACTAGCTGACCACGACCCTCCCCATGAATCCTGGGAACTGACCACGACTCGTGGGGTCCTTCCATCAAGTCCACTATCCCTTTTCCTTTTCTTTTCTTACTCACCCACCCCACAATTTACTTAACGACTCGTGGGGCCTGACCACGAGTGGTGGTAACACCTGTGGGGATCCTATTTCTCAGATTTCCAAACTTCTCACCTGGCCTCTCCACAAGTAACATCATGACTCGTGGACTGCTCTCACAGGTCACCTCACGACCCATCCTGATACCCAGTGCCAGTTTTGAGTTTTTCTCTATTTCAATTTCCGGGTCTGATCTTCGGACTTCTGGGTATAGCACATTCCGCATCATCATACAATTTTAGTGAATAGGCCTCTTTTCTTTCTTTCGGTGATTAAAAAGTAGGAAATAAAGATAATAGTATAAGATGTAGTGTTGGAGCATTTTAATATTTTATTTTATTTTATTAAAGTGTATGACATATATTAGTGGTCATAAAGTGGAGAAAATGGTCATTATTTGTGGTGTAACTTAAGTAACCACTAATATCATAATCTATAAATAATTACCCCATTACACCTCAAATGACTATCTACATTCTTGACATTTACTTATGGAATAAATCCCACACCTAACAAAGGATGTCTTCTTTCTTGTGTTGATCCATGAAAAATAGAAGAGATAGATGAGAAGTGTGGAAAATGTTGTAGTGCATTTTAAAGTAGTAGTGAAAGAGAGAGTCGAGACAAAGAAAAATATTTTAAGTCTTCAACTAATTCACTATACAAAAGAGAGTAACTTTATGTTGAATGAAGGTGTTCTTTTGGTGGAGCTTTGGACTCCTCAACTGATCCGGAGTTATTTGAGTCATACAACATTGTTGGGATGTTGTATCCTAGAGTGGAAAATTCAAGAGTATTACTACTGGATCAATGAAAATTACACCACAGTGGGCTTGAATCTCCTTAAAGAAAGCGAGATATTTGCGCCTCAGCCTTGATACTAATTTATTTACTTTTTTGTGTATTTTTTAGTTTTTTCAACTCTAATTTGTGGTCTATTCACCAATAATTTTAAGGAGATCCAATTCTTGTTACAATTTGAAAATTGTGAATATCAAGATAGAAGATCTCAACATCAACCCGCTTCAATGTCACTAGATCTCTTCAAGAAATGGGAAGGAAGAGACAAATGGGTAAAGTATTTTCTGCTTGTTCAATTCAAGTAGAAGAAAGGTAAAAAAAATACCTAATATTTTTATGAATAAAGTGATACTACTTTTCATGAACTTTTATTTTTTATTAAATTCTCAAAATAGCGGGGGTTTATGAAATGAGAAAAATATTCATCATGAAAAATGTGATTTTTGCATCTTTGAGAATGCTTTATAAAAAATGTTATAAGTGCATCTTGAAATAATTCACATGTTATATATTGGTTGCATATGATGTTTGGCTCTAACATGGGTGTTATCAAAGAAACTATAAAAACATGTTGAGTTGCTATTATGACAGGAAATATTATTGTGAGAGATATTTCATTCTTAGAATGAAATATATATAAAAAAATGTGATAGAGATTTTCCTTGACAAGTCACATTTTATTGAAAAATTTGTGAAGTACAACTTTGATGATTGTACATATATTGCAACTTTTTTTTATTCAAATGTGTGATAAAGAAAATTGAGTATGCTAGCCTAATCAGAAATATGAGATATGTGACTTATTGCACTTAGCCTGATATTGGGTAAGAAGTACTCAACAGGTATAAGCAAATTAGGTATATTTAATTGGTACAAAATTTATGGCTTGATTAATAAAGTAATATCATGTCGTACTCAAAGTCTTTTTTGATGTAGATGAGAACACTTGGTATTATTTGTTGGAAATAAAAACTATTTCCAACTTTACCACAGAGGTTGAATTTGTTGCTCCAACTTCAACTAGTGAGGAAGAGAACTGGTTGATAAATTTATTATTTCAAATATTTTATTTAAAAATTAATTTCTTCTATTTTAATTTATTGTGATAAAATCAATATTATTGGTAGAGTATGGAATCATTATTACAATGATAAATTCAGACCCTGGAGAGAAAATATTTTATTTTATGGTCATATTTGACAAATGGTACCATAAATATTGATTAAGTCTAATCTTGTGATAATCTTGCAGATGAACTAACCAAGGCTTTGGAAATATTGTTTGAAGCACATTGAGGAGGATGGATGGAAGCCTTAAAATTTCTTATTCATATATGAGAAAATCCAACTTGAGGACTAGAGATCTTATAACCAAGGTCAAGGGGAAAAACGAATTATATGATGATTTATTGAGAAATGCACTATTATTTTTTATTCCCTCCCTATGATGTGAGTGAATTTTTTTTGTAATAATTTATGGAGGTTGAGTTTTAATAAAAAACCTCTTAATGAAAGTGTGTATCTTATATGAGTGGGGTGTTAAAATTACAGGAGCACCCTTGACAGATTTCACCTATGTGAGTGTGAAAGTAAGTTGCTTTTTATGAGAATAAGGCTTGTCCTCAACTACACTCATAAAAATTGGGATAACACAAGGCTGTAATGTGCTGGCTAATAAAGCTTATGTCGACATCTTGATTATAATGTGTAAGTAGTGATACTTTATTTTCCCTAACCAGTCATAGTTAAAGTATGAAACCACTACTGACTCTGGAGTAAAGGTTGTTGTTTTACTAAGTGAAGGTTCAATGCAGAGCACACCTTTCTTATGCAAAATAGTCTCCCTTCAACTGAATTAGTGAACTCTTTTACTTTTAATATTAAAATGAGTGGGAGAATATAGGAGCGTTTTAATATTATATTATATTTTATTAAGTGTATGGAATATTAGTGGCCATAAAGTGGAGAAAGTGGTCATAATTTGTGGAGTAACTTATATAACTACTAATGTCATAATATATAAATAATTACTCCATTGCACCTCAAATGACTATCCATATTCTTGACATTTACTTGTGGAATAAATCATATACATATAAAAAGAATGTCTTCTTCCTTGTGTTGATGCATGAAAAATAGAAGAGAAAGATGAGAAGTGTCGAAAATGTTGTAGTGTATTTTGAGGTAGTAATGAAAGAGACAATTTAGACAAAGAAAAATAATCTAAGTCTTCAACTGATTTAGTATACAAAAGAGAGTAATTTTATGTTGAAAGAAGGTGTTCTTTTGGTGGATCTTTGGACTACTGAACTAATCCAGAGTTTTTTGAGTCATACACCATTGTTTGGCTGTTCTATCCTTGTTATGACCTGAGGTAGGACCCCAGATCGAGACACAGGATCTAGAACTATGAATGGCTTCAAGATAATCCATGGTACATCCATAGCATAACTTAAAAGCATAATCTAGCGAAAAATATCATAAGCATGAATAAGCGAAAGAATGCATCTCATAAAGCGTAAACAAAGAAATAATATCCCAACACTGAACACAAAGCTAAACTTACCAAGTCTATGTCCGAAAAGCCTTTACTATCTGATGAGATACTGGGACAAGCCCCCAGCTAACTCCAAGTCTAAAACTAAACAAAATATAGCAAGTCTAAACTGATAGATGTCCTCAAATTATGAGGACTCAACCAAAGTAGGATAGAGCTGAACTGAGAGGGTGCGAGCTAGTGACGAGACTGGGAGAGATCACCTGAACCTATATCATGAGATGATATAGCATAGAGTATGCGATCAATACTTGAAATGTACTTCGTATATAAGGTAAATAAAACATACTTAGTAAAAGGTTAGATGAAATCGTAGATATAAATCAAATAGATCTTGTGAGTAAGGACTGCATACTAAAGGTCATATTTAAGATATACACAATCATAGGATGTCATAGCTGAACATAATGACTCTCAAGATTTAAAAATAGAATTCATATGACTTTTCATGCTTTAAATCATAAGTAAAATTTCATAAATGGATCATTTGATCAAACATACTATAAAACATAATATCATAAGTCATGAACACAAGTAATTGAAATCGTAAGAAACAATGGGAGACTATGATGTGCTGTGAGATCATAGCACTTTCAACACTTAAAACTGGAAAAACAGTATGGACTTAGGTATGTTTATATGGATATGAGGTACTTTTACTTTGTTTTAAGAGAAAATAGGTGTTGGAGTGAAAATGCGCAAAAGATGCAGAAAAGTACAGATTTTGGGCCAAGTACAGATCTTAGTATGAGTCGTACCAAGATTGTACGAGTCATACTGAGACTCATGGAAAATTATAGAAGATTGGTAAAAGGAAAAGGAAAAGTACGACTCGTGGTATGAGCCGTACCATCCTGGTATGAGCCATAACTTGAGTCATAGAAAACTTCAGAGATATTTGCACAGTTGAAGTCTCCTGATACGGGTAGCAACTATAGATTGTAACATCTACCTATGACCCGTATCAAGAGCCATGGAAAATTTCAGTGATTTTGAGACTTGGCAGATCTCATGTTACGACAATTTGTTATGAGTTGTAGGAGCAATGCACGAGGCATACCAAGACATTCTTAGCAATCTTCAGAAGATGGCAGAGTTCTCAGTATCAAACCACGACTTGATTGTACGACTCGTGGATCTTGTTACGAGTCGTACCATAGGCCAACACTTAGCAAATTCTACAGAATCCAAGGGATGTATGAGATAAGAACGACTCATACAATCCTGTTATGGGTCATATGGGGAGTTTGCATGAAGTGTCGGCGTCATATTTAGATATTTCCCTGTTAACTTAGGAAAAGAATTTTATTATTTGTATAAAAGCTTTTTAGGTTTATTTTAATTAGAAGGTCATTCATAAGATGTTCATTATCAGTTTGTAATCAGTTTTTGTCAACATTGGAGAGCAATTCTTAAGACCTGAACTTGGATTTTCACAGCTGTTCTTGAATTTGTTCATCATCTTTTCTTGCAATATTCAAAGAAGGTTTTCTTTCAATCATCGTTGTAAGTATTCAATTATGTGTTTGTCTATGAATACTAATCATAATCTTACAATCACGAGATGCTAAAACCTCCACAACTAGGATTGTGGTAACCATGGTGGATTAACAAACTAGGTTTACATAAAGTGATTAGAAACCAATGCTAAAATCTTATATTGTATTCTTTTCATCTTTAACGTTTCTTAATGGTGCGCAATGTTAGGCCTTGCCCAAATTCTTTACTTACTTGAACCAAGAGAAGTAGAGATTAGAAAAGATAATTACAACAAAGCCTAGATTTTCATGATCAGTGTATAACTTGAGCTGCAGCCGCAGGATAGTTAATTTGGAACAAATTGATAAAAGTTAAACTAAAATCACTCATGATACCTAACTCGGTGATTGAGTATAGTAATCCAATAGGGATGAACCAGTCATTTGGATGAACTCTAGTTATCGGTTCTACAAGTAAGTATTGTGATAGATCATGGTCAAACTCGAAGTAGTTATGAACCCTTGGAAAACACTTACCCTAGTTAATTGAAAATTTTGATAAACAAAAACTAATTTTAAATCTTATTTTACAACTGTTTTCTATAAACCCCCCAATTTGGAGATAACATACCTAAAAGCTTAAATATCCACATTAGTTCGTACCGAATTCCCTGTGGATTTGACCCCAACCTTTGTTGGGTTCTTTGTTGACAACGTCCGCTTCATACTTTATCAGGAGTGTGAGTTTTAACTTTATAAAAAAGTAGCGTCGTTGTCGGGGAATACGACTTAAGATTAGAGTAATTGTCGTGTTTAACTTTTCGTTATTATTTCCTCTTTTATGTTTTTGTTTTGTCGCCTTCAGGTCACCTCTTGGAAAACTGAAGCATTCAATACAATGGAGGATGAATCTGAGTTCCTTGACGAAATTTGAGTAGTTACAAGACTTGCGTCGTGTCGCGATGTTAAATCAGATGCTTCTTGGGAGACTACCCATGAGATTGTTTGGTTAATTTTGAGTAACTGAACCACTTGCATCATGTCACGATGTAGACTTATGTATTCTTAGTATGCAGGTGAAAAAAAATAGGTTGCAAAAAAATTTCAGTACAGACTTGTACGACGAGCCTTAGTACGACTTGTAAGAGCATTATACGGGCCATAGTATGAGTTATGGTAAGAAGAAGAGATATGTCCTGGTGCATGAGTTCATGGTAGGGTTGTTCCTGTGACTCATAACTCCATTGTAGGGGCCGTGGTACTCACTGTAGGTATGAACTACGCAAAGTATGGAACTATAGTTCAAGAGGACTTACGAGTCGTGGTATGGTTCGTACCTACATTTTACGAGTCATATGATGTGCTCATAGGTCCACAGGTAAGTTTTATTAAATCTATACTACGAGTCTGTTATACCCCAAAATCCCAAAGATCAGACCCGGGAGTTGAAACGGAGAAAAATTAAAATTTGGCATCAGGTCACAAATGGGTCGTGAGGTGATTCGTTGGTGCAGCCCACGAGTCGTGATGTGACTCGTGGTGAGGCTAAGGAGTTGAATTTGTAATTTGGGAAATGGGATCCCCATGGACGTGACCACGAGTCATGATCAAGCCCCACGACTCATTAGTTAAGTCATGGGGAGTGGTGTTTGAGAAAAGAGAACATGAAGACAGTGTACCTAATGGAAGGACCCAAGAGTCGTGGACAGTCACCATAATTCGTGGGGAGGGTCGCGAGCAGTAGGGTAAAAATTTAATCAAGGATGAGGCAGTGTATACGACGAGTGGTGACCACGAGTCGTGGTCACCAGTAAAGGATTGTTAAGTCACCCTTGACGAGCTCAGGAGACTTGACAAGTACTATACCTGACGAAAGACTCCACGAGTCGTGGCCCATGATGACAAGTCACTAGGTTCCTCGTTGGGACCAACTGGTAGTTATCTTTTGCGAATTTAGTAAGGGCTTTTTCGTAATTCCTAAGTTCCTAAGGCCTAAACTACGTCATTTTGAGTTATGAATGATGACTTTTAAAGGGGTTAAGTTCATTTTAAGCCACATTCATTCATGCATGCAAGGTAAAAGGTGAGAGAGGTGATCAAGATTAGTGTTATTCAATTTCTCTTAAATTCCTATTGGGCATTTAATGAAGTGTAAGAATATTCTA
>JACEIK010009204.1:37055-50866 GCA_018107945.1 Datura stramonium
TTCTAATTATCTACATGGGTATGATTTAATTATGTTTATAATACTTAATTATGAAGCATGGACAAGTTTTATATTGTTTTCAATCAAAAATCATGTTTCTAGTTTTATGAATTAAAAATTCCATTGATGAGAAGTTCATGAAAAATGAGATTTGTGATGAATGTATGAGTATGATGAGATATTATGATGAAAAGAATGTTTTAAAGCTACCCATGTTTATAATCATGTTTTTTATGTGAATAGAGTATTTTTCCAAGAATGATAAAGTATTGGCCCTGATGTCAAGTATGAATTATGATATTCCGAATTAAGCTTACCACATGGTTTTAGAGAAAACACTCCCAATTATCTTTCTGTTTGTGGTATGATTTGAGTTAAAGCTTCTCATACGCATGATTTCATATTTGAGATGTATTTGACTATAAAGCTTCGTCAATAGACGATGTTGCGCTTAATTGAAAAATTATGTAGAGCATATGCATGTTTTTGGGAGTAGTGTCTAGCATCGAGTAGGCTAAGGGTCGATCACCCTATGTCTCAAAACTATGTGCCAATGTAGGTTTATACTATTATATATATTACTTTGGGACCTCCCTTGTGAGCTATCCCCTACCTCGAGTGGGCCCCGAGCTTGTTATCGATATCATGGTATTGTCCCTAGCCCCGACAAGGCTTTGGATGACTCTACCCACTTGAGTGTGATAGTTGGGACCACGTAAGCTCTATCGTGGCATGTCAGTTAAAAGACAAGTCTCCCGTTGTTCCTCATGATTTCAGTTATGCATGTTCATTATTCTTGAGATTTATACATTGATACGTTTTCTAAAGCAAGTTTGACTCAATGTTCAATTTTTCTTATAAATATCAGATTTCAGCTTTGAGTCAATTGATTTAGTTTTGATGTATATTATGTTATGATGAGATCATGATTTAAGAAAGAATGCATGCAAGCCCTAGTCCCAGATTCTTATTGTTGATGTTTTACTTTATGCATGTTCTTAAATGATTGTACTTACTTAAGTGGTTTTACTTACCTTACATACTCAGTACATTCCACCTACTGACCATATACTCTATGTTGTATCGTTTCATGGTACAGGACCCGGCTCTCTGGCTCAACCGTTCATAGTTAGTCTTCTGAGATAGCATTGTACGTCGTTGGAGAGTCCTCATCTCTCGAGGACTAGATTTATTCAAATTTTCTCTATGTATTTTCAGTTTCATCTTTACTGAGTTAGTTGGGGTCTTGTCCCATCAACTCTTCATGTTTAGAGGCTTTTCAGACATGGATGTATTCAGCTTCAGATTGTGTATTCTGATGTTATGTTTAATCTAGACTTCTGCTATGATTATTGTATTGATTCTTCAGTTTTATTGATCGAGATAGTTGTATGCTTATTCCATGGGTCGATTGGGGGTCTCGCGGGGTTTCTTGCCCCGTGTCGCGATATGAGCCCCCGTTCGGGTCGTGAAAAACTTGGTATCGGAGCAATAGGTTTGAAATGTCCTAGGGTGTCTAAAAACCACATTGAGTAGAGTATTTTTCATGGGTTTGAAGCACGCTAGACTTATGATGAAGAGGCTACGAGACGTTCAGGAAATGTTCCCTTCTTTTATGATCTATGTCGTACGATGAAAAGTATTCCTATCCGTCTAACTCATGCTATTCGTAATTGTAGAATAATGGCTCCCTGAAGAATGAATGGTAGGAGGAATGGAAAAAGAGATGGCCACGAGGATGGCAACGGTAACGGGCACCAGTAGGCCCCACCAGTTCAGGAGCGCCAGGATCTAGTAGGCGCCACCAGTTCAGGAGCGCCAGACACCAGAGCCAGTTGCCTATTCTGAATATCGGGAAGCTATTCAAATGCTCGCGTAGGCCTTGACTGCTAAGGTCAATCAGCAGGCGGTTGCGCATGTTCCGCAAAATGGCAATGCAGTGGCCGCCCGAGTCAGAGACTTCTTGAGAATGAACCCTCTAGAGTTCCTCAGGTCAAATGTAGATGAGGACCCACATGATTTCATAAATGAGATTCTAAAGATCACCCAAGTCATGGGGTGAATGGAGTTGAGTGCACGGAGTTGGCCTCGTACCAGTTGAAAGGGGTCGCGCACATCTGGTTTCGCCAATGGAAAGATAGTTGGGCCGTCAGAGCAGGTCCTGCCACTCGGGAAGAGTTCCATGTCGCATTCTTAGTTAGATTCTTCCCTCGTGAGATGAGGGAGATGAAGGCAACTAAATTCGTATATTTGAAGAAAGGGAGGATGACGGTGCAAGAGTATTCCCTTGAGTTCACTCACCTATCGAAGTATGCCCCGAAGTTAGTGGCTGATCAGAGGGCGCAGGTGACCAGGTTCGTGCATTGAGTAGCGGGCTATTTGGACAAGGTTTGTAGGACCTCTATGCTCCACCAAGAGATGGAATTTCCTCGGATGGTTTTGTACGCCCAACAGATGGAGGCTGCACATATGAGGGAGAGGGAGGCCAAGAGTGCCAGGACTAATAGTCACAGATTCTCATAGCCGAGGTCAGGTGGTGGACATCGACAACAAAACCACTAGAGATCATCAACCCCAGCATCTTCATCATTGAGTGTGCCATCTAGATGGAGGCATGATCAGAGAGGCGAGCATCAGGCTCTAGGGTTCAGAGCAATGGACATGCAGATTCTAGCATCCCAGCTTGCCGCAGGTGTGGTCAGGGGCACATGGGCTAGTGCTTGGCAGGTTCAAGTGCTTGTTTCTGGTGTTAGAAGCCCAGAAACATGCTTAGAGATTGCCCAGCAGCGAGACATGATCAGGATGGGGACTGAGGCCCAGCTTCTAGTTCAGCAGCCCCTCCCACATGCTAAGAACATCAGGGGCATCTACCAGTACAGGTGGCGGTCAGCACCAAAAAAAATTTTACGCCTTAGCATCCCCCTAAGAGCAGGACGTTTCCCCAGATGTGGTTACTGGTATGTTACGAGTTTTCCATATTGATGCTTATGATTTGTTAGATCTGGGGGCTACCTTGCCTTTGTGACACCTTATGTGGCCAGTAGCTTTGGAGTCAGTCCCGATGTCTTGTCAGAACCCTTCTCAGTTTCTACTCCGGTAGGTGACTCAGTTGTAGCTAGACGGGTGTATAGAGTTTGCCCGGTCTTAGTCCTTTAGAAGGTCACCTCAGCAGATTTGATAGAGTTAGCTATGACCGATTTTAATGTTATCCTCGGAATGGATTGGGTACTTGCATGTTATGCTTCAGTTAATTGTAGAACCCGAGCAGTAAAGTTCAGATTTTTGGGTGAGCCAACATAGAATGGAAGGGTAGTTCAGCTGTGCCTATAGGTCGTTCTATTTTTGTAATACCCCGGAAGTTCCTAAGAGTAGATCTGGGAGTTAAAAGTTGAAAACTGCTGAAACTAGGAAAAACATCATAGGATGAGAGGTGTAACGACTCGTAGTTGTAAACCATGAACCTTTGTTACCAATCGTTGTTTCAAGAGACCGGGTGGCAGTGGAAGCAACGATCGATGTAATGGCTCGTTGTGGGAAACAATGAGTCATTGTTGTAGTCGTGGTGAGGCTCGTGGTAAGGGATGTTTAGGTTTGGCAGGGAGTTGACAACGACCGACCGAATGAC
Organism: Datura stramonium; assembly: GCA_018107945.1. Classification (NCBI taxonomy): domain Eukaryota; kingdom Viridiplantae; phylum Streptophyta; class Magnoliopsida; order Solanales; family Solanaceae; genus Datura; species Datura stramonium. The sequence goes on from JACEIK010009204.1 coordinate 40,681, forward strand.
CCATTGTTTGGACTGACGACTCGTCCTGTCAAGTCGTGGGAAGGATCTGAAGGTATTGATGATACAGTGGATCCAACGATTGGATACCGCGAGTCGTGGTTTCACACAACGACTCGTGGGATCAATCGTTGGTTCGTCCAGCGCGGTTTTTCAAGGACTTTTCATTAAAGGTATTTTCGACCTTTCCATGCTATAATGCCCTAAACTACATAGTTTCATGTATTTTTCTGGGCATTTTAAGATAGGTTAAGTCTCTATTGTATAGATCATTCCCATACATGCATATTAAGAGAAATTTTGAGAGATCAAGCTATTCCTCAAGTTTTACTCTATCAATTCATCCTTAGGCATTCAAGAACTTTAGAATATTATCTTACCTAGGTATGCGGGGTTACGAATGGGTGTTCCCGTTCACACCCATGCCCATTCTCCATTAATTTATGAAAATCTACCAAAAATCTCATGAGGTTTTGAATTCAATTTTGTGAAAATCTAATGATTTTCTAATGGGCTTTTATGATTCATGATTTACATCCTATCCTATGTGTTCCAGATGTTGATGATTTGAGGAGCCGGATATTGAATGAGGCTCATGGATCCAGGTATTCTATCCATCTATGTGCCACCAAGATGTATCATGATTTGCAGGAAATATATTGGTGGAATGGCATGAAGAGGGATATTGTAGAATTCGTAGCCAAGTGCCCGAACTGTCAGCAAGTAACGGTTGAGCATCAAAGGCTGGGAGGCGTACTTCAGGATATTAGCATTCCCACTTGGAAGTGGGAAGGTATTAGCATGGATTTCATCACAGGCCTACCTCGTACTCATCAACACTATGATTCTATTTGGGTTGTGGTAGACAGGTTGACCAAAGCTGCACAGTTTCTACCGATCAAAACTACAAATTCGGCGGAGGATTATGCCAAATTGTATATCCAGGAGTTTGTTCTCTTACATGGAGTTCCCTTGTCTATTATTTCAGACCGAGGTACTCAATTTACCTCTCAGTTTTGGCAGTTGACGTGTTGTGAATTTACAACACTATTGACGCTCAAAACTAAGAAAATAGGATGGACTTAGGTGTATTTTATGTGGATATGAGGCACTTTTTATTTGATTTCAGGATAAATGGGTGTTGGAATAATAAATTGCAAAAGGAAGCTAAAAGTGTGCAAAAAAAGGCAAAAAGTGCAGTCCATAGTATGGTACGTAGGATGGACCTACGAGTCGTACTGAGGATAGTGATAAGAAGCTGAAAGTTTAACCTTGAAGACTGATCCCATGAGATTTGTCATGGATCGCACCATGATGGTACGAGTCGTGATAAGCCAGTAGAGATGAAATACAAAAGAATTGCATAAGAGGATGATTCTCAGTACAAGAGTACTCTACGACCCGTAAGATGAAGGTAGGGGTCGTACCATACCGGTCGTGGTGAACTTCAGAGAAAGTTTAAAGTATCAGGATCAAGCCACGGGGGCAATATACGAGTCGTAGGATGTTGGTAATAATCGTACCTTGGCCCAATACTTAGCCAAAATTCAGCTAACACTCCAAGCCATGAGTCGATGCCACGATCTGTGAGAAGCCCCTACAAGTTGTAGGTGGACCTTGGATGAGGTCGGCTACAGATATGGAAAGCAGTCCTGTTAGTTTAGGAAAAGGATTCTTGTGTCTTTATAAATACTTTTTATGTTTTATTTTACATGGAGGATGACGAATAGACTTAATTTTAGTAGGAAAACATTGTAGTAAGAAATTTTACATCATTGAAAGAGAGAATTGAGTTGGTTCGACCGCGTGATCAACCTTTTCTTGAATTCGTATTGTTCTTGCTACTTGTTATTCAAGATTTCATGGATTAATTGAAGAAATTGTTTTTTTCTCAACCATCTTTGTAAGTATTGATTTATGTCTTCAATCATGAATAAAATTCACAACCTTGCAACTATGAGAGGCTAAAACCTCCATAGCTAGGGTTGTGGGAACCATGGCGGATTAATAAGCTAGGGTTGCAAAAAGTGATTCTAAAACCAATACTAATTACTTATATTGTAGTATCTTCATATTTAATGATTCTTAACGGTGTGCAACGTTAGGAAGTGCCTGAATTCTTTACTTGCTTTGGTCAAAGATGTAGAGATTAGGAAAAGAGAATTACAACAGAGCCCTGGTCTTGATGATCATTGTATTAACTTGAGTTGTGGTCGGAGGGTAGTTATATCTGGAACTTAGTGATAATGGTTAGTTTGCAAAACTCATGAGACTTGGTCGAGCAATTGAGGATACTCATTCAATAGGGATTGGTCGATCGTTTGAATGAACCTAAGTTATCAGTTCTGTAAGTAAGTATTGGTAAAGATTACGAGTGTATACCCAAATCTGTTATGAACCCATGGGGAAGACAAACCCTAGTTATCCTTTAATTATTGACTTGCAAAAATAATCTTGACTACTGTTCGTTTCTATTATTGATTTTTTTTAGAATCCCCCCATTGTGAAGTAATTACTATACAAGTTCATCTACCGGATGTAATCTAGATCTTTCATATTTCCTATGGGATCGACCCCAACCTCTAAGTTGGGTTCTTCATTGACAACGTCCGCTTCATACTTCAGTTGGAAGTGTGGTTTGAGCGTTATCAAAAAGTGGCGCCGTTGCCGGGGAATACAGCTAAGACTAGGTTATTTGCTTGTGGTTGACTTTTTTGTAATTATTTCCTTAATTACGTTTGTTTTTATATTTTTGATGACCCACAGGCTGTCCTCCGTTGAATTCCAAGTACTCAAAGTAGAGGAGACCCACTTGTTCCAGTAAATCCCGAAATCGAATGAACACTGCATAGAATGAAAAATCCTAAGCAGAGAGAAGCCCGCTTAGCTGAAGAATCTAGGCAAGCCGAGCTAGCTCGGTTAGCTCCACTTCAACAGGATGGTAATGATATAGATGAGTTAGTAAACGTTGGTTGACATGGGAGGGGAAACCGAGCTTAGGGATTTTCCCCTCAGTTCTTCGATGATGATGACCCGGACATTGATGAAGTTGGGTCAATTGGAGCAATTGTACCACCACCACTGCCGTTGGGGCCAAATTTGACATTACGAGCACCATGATTCAATTGATAAACATGAAGGGGGTGTTCAGTTGCCACGCAACGGATGACGCCAACTTGCACTTGACGAACATTGTAGGAATATGCAAGGCATATAGGCTGCTCGGAGTAAGCCAGGATGCCATACGACTCCGACTCTTCCCTTTCTCTCTATCAGGGGAAGCTACTTTGTGGTTATCGGAGTTGCCCAATGACTCCATAACCAATTGGAGGGAGCTTAAACAAGCCTTCTTGGAGAGATTCTTTCCCCCCATCAACGATGTTACAGTTAAGAGAGGAGATTTACAATTTCCGGCAAATTAAGACTGAGGCACTTCATGAAACCTAGTTGAGGTTCAAAAAGAAGTTCACTAAGTGCCCGAACCATAAAATCCCAGATGACAGTTTGTTGGAAATTTTTTACAGGTCTCTTAATAATAGAACCAAGGTTGTAGCAGACACGGTGGCTGGAGGGGTATTGATGAGTCACACCTGGAAGGAAGCAACCACTATCCTTAACAGGGTGACTAAGACAAACAATGCCTGGCATACGAGGGAGGCTGATACAATGGCAAGTACATATGTTGTTGGTTTGACTGTAGACCAACGAAGGAAGGAAGAAGAACGCGATTAAGAGTTTTCTCACATGCGCACATCATTGGATTTGCTGACAAAGCATATCATGGGAGCAGGAGCCAAAAAGGTAAATGCAGTGGGAACTCATGGAAGGGAGCAGGGAGAAGATCACTCCGATTCGGATGAAGAGGCAAACATCCTAGATAGCCAAGTGGCGGGTTTCCGAGCCAACGCCCAAGCATCTGGACAAGACAATTGGCGCCAAGGTTCTTGAAATCAAGGTCGAAACCAATATAGAGACAACTACAACAGGAACGGGTTCAGAAATAGGAACCGTGGTCGTGAGCGAGAGGGAGAAAGGAGAAGAAATGACGGATATTGCAATGACTGGGCTGGAGTCTATGTGCCTCCCAATGCATGAGAAGGGGAGGCCGAATAATCAAAGTTGGAGAGTATGATGGTCGAAATGCTGAAAAAGATGAGGTCTACGGATGATCAGTTAAAATAAATTCAAAGTGACTTATCTAGCATGGGTTAGAAAGTGGAATCTCATGCCACCTCCATCAAGTAGATAGAACAACAACTTGGGCAACTTTCGGCATCAAGGAACCCTAGGAAGAAGGGTACACTACCTAGAAACACTATCCAGAATCCATAGAATGATGCTCATTGCATGGCAGTGATGACTAGGAGTGGTAAAATCACAGTTGACCCCCTGTTCCCTGTTGAAGATGAAAGGAGAAACGAGAGCATGATTGAGGAAGAAGAGATTGGTGATGAGACACAACATGATGAGTTGCAAGAGGCCCCTAGGGGTGAGAAGGAATGCGACATTGATCAAGGGGAAACTCTATTGCAAAAGGCTATCCCAATACCACCACCACCATTCCCACAAAGGATGACGAAAAAGGCGGACAACGGTAAGTTCCAAAAATTTCTTTCAATGCTCAAACAACTTTCTATGAATATACCGTTGGTCGAAGAACTAGAGTAGACGCCAGGATATGCAAAATTCATAAAGGATCGGGTGATGAAGAAAAGATCTATAAGCTATGAGCCGGTTGACAATGTCCATCACTGCAGTGCCATAGCAACAGGGGTCTTAGCCCAGAAAAAGGAAGACCCAAGTGCCTTCAAGATACCTTGCACCATTGGTAATGTCGAGTTCGCAAGGGAACTATGTGATCTGGGAGCTAGCATTAATCTAATGCCCTTGGTAGTCTTCAAGAAGATATAATTGGTATCTCCCACACCAACCAACATGAGGCTACTGATGGCCGACGGAACAGTAAAGAGACTAGTGGGCATCCTAGTTGATGTGCTCGTCAAGGTTGATAAGTTCATATTCCCAGCGGACTTCGTGATCTTGGATTGAGAGGTCGATTATGAGGTCCCCATCATTCTGGGGTGACCATTCCTTGCTACTGGGAGAGCTCTAGTAGATATGGAAGCTAGCCTATTAAAGTTCATGCTAAACAAAGAAGAGGTCACTTTCAACATCTGTCGGACCATGAAGCAACCAAAGGAATTTAGTGTGATCTCAGCACTTGAGGATGAGTATGAGTCACTTGACGAATTCTGAGTAGTCAAGATACTTGCGTCGTGCCATAACGTTAAATTAGGAACTTCTTGGGAGGCAACCCAAGTGGTGGTTTAGTGAAATCTAAGTAACCAAACCACCTGCGTTGTGCCGCGATGTTAAATCAACCACTTCTTGGGAGGCAACCCAAGTTAGTGAACTAATGTGTGCTCAATGTGCAGGGAAAAAAAACAGGTGGCTGAAAAATCTGCTGCTAAAGGATCTCAGTATGACTCATGGTGAGGTCCTACGATTTGTGGCAGCAGTGGTGGTGAAAAGAAGAGAAAATTCGAAGCAAAGATTGACTTACGACTCATCCAATGATTCATACCTCAATGGTACGAGTTGTAGGATGCACTTGTAGGTTACCAGGTAAGTTCTCTTTTAATAAAGTCACTACAGGTTAGGGGACGAGTCGTAGGTTGCTCCTACGACTCGTGGTACGTGTCATGATGGGTCAAAATCACATGATTCGGCCCAAATTTATAAATCTGCCCTTACCTACTTAAACTTCAAAATTGACCATTCTCCCACGCGAACACCTTACAAACCCACAACCCACGACTCGAGCATCCTCTTCCCAACACCCGTAACTTCTCATCATCAAGAAAGTAAGCACAAAATTCTTTCTTCAACTAAGTGTGTGAAGCCCTAGAAGTTGATTTCCAGTCAATAATTCGAAAATCAAGTAAGTTATTTACATTGCAAGCTCTAAATGTTTGAAAGTGAACTTAAGGGAATCAAAAACCCATAAGAATCACTGGGTATGCTTGAAAATCGATGGGTTTGTTCGAAAACATACTCGACTGGAAACCCACTTGCAATGTACTGAATTTTTGCACTTGAACACCTAAAGGGAGTTACGGGTAGGGGAGGATTGAGTAGTGTAAAGAGGGAGCTTACCATATGCTAGACCTAGGGAAATTTGAGTACCCAAAAACGTGCAAAACAAACACTCACACACTGAGCAAAAGAATCGTAAAAATGGTATGCAAAAGGGTAGGCAGCACAGTACGAGTTGTAGGTTGACACCACGTAACGTACTAAGTACTCGTACCACTTATCTTGAAAAATCAATCTGGGAAGCCCACCCTACGAAATCGTGGAATCGACGTACGGGTCGTACCATGAGTCATGGTGAAAAACAGAAATTTATTCAAAAGGGGACTTCATCAAATGATGCAAGGTACGGACCATACCTTCATGGTACGAGTCGTACATGCGAGTCGTGGGGCATCATCAGGGCTTCTCACGAGTCGTACCTTCGAGGTACGACTTGTAGTGAGGACCCGTGATGAGATACTGAACTTCTTCTATCTGATTTTTCTATTTCAAAAATGAAATGCTAACCTCTTTCTCACCAGGTACAATGACATACAAACGCAGGGCAGACAAAACACAAGTCTGCAAGACATTGATAGATGAAACAACTGACTCAGAGTCTGATCAGGCTGGAGATTCACCTAGTGGTTCACTTTCGGATTATCAAGTAGACACCGATGGAACCAGAACCACTAGGGAAAGAGCAAAGGCCCAAGTCGAAGCAACCATTGCCACATCCGTTCAAGCTCCCCAGTCTGAAGAGGGATCTAGAGAGGAACAACAAAGGCCGAAAAATGACTCAAACACTGAGTAAAGGTCAGAAGGGACCCAGAATAATGCGAAAAGCAGTGATGAAGAAGTGGAGGAGGAGACCCCTGCAAGAGAAAACATAACAATGCGGTGGAGAGTGTCGGGTGCTAAAGAAATATATGAACAAGGCATCGCTCTCACCGCCAAGAACAAACCAAAAATAAGCATCCAAGAAGAACCGCGGATCCTCACTAATTCTTTGAACAAAGTTGAGGAGATAAAGCGTATTTTTAGCTTCTATGGGTTAGAATGGATGGCCAAGACCCCTACACAATACACAGAAGAGATCGTCAGGGAGTTCTACACCAACTACTGGCCACAATGGAGGAGAAGCAAATGAGGGGAAAAAGATAAAGGATCAACCTTGTTTGGAGAGTGTTCTAGTCCAAGGGAGAGTAGTAGATGTATCCGATCAGACTATTGCACCGATGTTGTATGGACCTCAGTTTAGACCAACAAGGATAACACAAGAGTATGATTATAGGGTGGAGGCACTGAAGAAGATTAGGAGTTTGAGCAGGGGTGAGCGACAGAGGCAGCTGCAATGGCTAGCAGAGGTGATCACTGAGAACAAAGACGAGGCCGATTAGGTTACAAGTGGAAAGCAGGTGATAAAGAATTCACTAAACTTGATAGAAAAGGCTTGCTGGACACTGGTGAGACATCAATTAGCACCCATAGTCAATGAAAACACGCTGAGTACTGACAGAGCGGCTTTGGTGGCATGCCTCATGTCTCGCTATCCTCTTAACATCCTGAGGATCATAGCAACAGAGATAAAAGATAGGGAATTGGAAGTAAGCACTACTATTCCATTCCTGAGCCTTGTGTACAGTTTGTGCAGGGAGGCGAGAGTTCAACAGGGTGATGAGTGATTGATTGGAAGCCAAATAATTAAAGACATAAGCCTTATCCTGGATGAGATGAACCCGGTAAGAAGTTCCAGGATGCCTACAGCTATCCCAGCAGCTCAGCCAGCAAGGGACATACAGGTGAATGTCCCTAGTACTCTGGAGTAGAGCGAGACACTGGCTATATATGTCGGTCATTCAGAGTCAACTCCCAGCACCTCAACTACATCACTGCACAGTGTACAGACTTAGACTCCAGCAGGGTACATCTTGGTACCGCAGGATTTCCTCCAGAATCTAGCATAGAGATTGACCATGGTTGAGCGCAAAATTCAGGCAATGATGATGAATGTAAATCCATGGGTCAAATTTGAGATAGATGCAGCAGCTCAGGCTCTTCATGCCCACCTGGATAAATTTGATAGAAGATTTAACATGAGGATTGCAGAGTAGTCAGACACTGATAGTCTCCGTGCGGAGTTGGGGGCTCTTCGGAGTCAAGTGGTTGAGTTATCTTTACAGAAACCAACTGATAGCAGCCCCACCCTTCCGGACCTAGATGCAGAGCTGGATGAGGATATTGATTTGGCAGCATACTGGGGGCCAACTGCAACTGGTGATAAAGGCAAGAAGAGAGCTGCTGAAGATGCTAGTGAGGAAAGTTTGAGAAAAAAGAGAAAGAAGGAGAAGAAAGAAAACAAGCGGGCCAGAGCAGAGAGTATGCGGGCTCATGAGGAGCATATGAATAAGCTGCATGAGAGAGTTAGAGGAGCGGGAAGCTCCACCACAGCTCATCCCGAGCTTGCTAGTGTCCATTACCCTTCGGGAGAACCACATTCAACCCCAGTTACTACAGAGGCCGTTCAAGCAGTTATATCCACTGAGGTGGGACCACTACCCCCATTATTACACTATTGAGTGCACCGGCCACTGCTAGCGCCACTACTACCTGGAGGTACCACCTTCGCAAGATGACAAAGGTGAAGTCTGAGTAGCCTTAGGTATGTCCTTCTCCCTACATTCTTATATTTTTTTCTTTGGGGACGAAGCTCATTTTTTAAAAGGGCGGGGGGAGTACTTGTATTTTTGGGATATTTTTGTCCGTCTGAGGGTTTTTCTTGCCGTGTTTCTTTTTCCTCAAGCATGTGATCTAGTAGAACCGGCATGTGTTAGGATTTTTGTTTTTAGTTGTGATTTTTGTTTGATTAGAAAGTAGCTTAGGAATACTCAACCAATGGATATGCACTAGTTTTGTTGTTTTTGAAAAAATTGACCATGTTTAAAAAAAATTTGCTATGTATTTTGTGACAACAATGCACGATTTTTGTGGATCATTTTATGTCATTTAGTGATTAATAGTGCTAGTCTTGTTAACCCATGTATGAACCAGACAGGTAAAGTAAAATTAGTTCATGTACCATGTGTGAGCGAGGCTTTAGTATTTATTGCGGTATGTTGTTGAAGATCTAGAACTTGCCTGGTTGGTCCCTACATAGGTTAAGGATGGTTGGTTAGGAGATTATCATAGACCATTTTTGTTTAAGCTCACTTCTAGCCTATATTTCCCTACCAAAGTTTCATGAATCCCTTGATCCCAAGTTTGAGCCTTAATAGACCATATTTCATTGATTTACCTGTTAACCGTACCCATTTATTTATAATGAACCTGTTTGGCCCTGGTCCTTCCTTGGATATTATGAACCTTAACATAAGAAAAATGCTTAAGTTGAGGGTGTTTAGAGTAGGGGTGCATAAATGGTGGGAGCGGGAGAAAAGGAAAGAAAAGAAAGAAAAAAAATGGTGAAAAGTAAGGTGTGGTGAGGTGAAAAAGTAAAAAGCTGAATATTTGAGAAAATTGAGAAAAAAGAAAAATTAAAATAGCTTGAAATTGTTGAAAAATATGAAAGCTATGAAAGCTCACCTCACCCAAGCAAATATTCTTAAAATGAGAAAAAGGGAAGAAAAGAAGAAAAAAAGAATAAAGGGTAAAATAGGAAAATGGTGTAGCCAATGGATATAATGCCAAGGAAGGGATAGTCACTCATAAAATCTTTCATCTTTATCATGTCCGGCCTTAAGCCTATAATACAAGCCATATCAATTCCTATAGTGATCTTAATTTGACCATCTAACAAAGAAAATCAGAGAAAATAAGGGCAAGCCTATGGTATCTGATGCATAATACTTTCAATTCTTTGAGAGAGTGAGTGCTTCATTTGCCTAGTCCCATGTTTCATCTGATACTTCATACTAGAGTGGGGACTTCATTTTTGTGAGGATACATGGATTATGTTTTCTTTTACCATTGGTCTATGTGAAAAACATAGGTTATGACTTGATTGCTTGTTGATAGTAGATGACATGTCTTGATCCCTGAATATGATGTTTTGATGTTGCTTGCAATACATTAGCTGATGATGTTTCAGGAGGAAGGGTCAATAGAGTTGTATATA
>JACEIK010009206.1:13244-25924 GCA_018107945.1 Datura stramonium
AGTTATATTTCGTATTGTGAAGCTATTCAGGTTAAATTCTTATCCTCCTTATTGATTACTTTCAGTCCTTCTATTAGCTTTACTCAGCTTTTATTTCTTCCTTACAAACTCGGTACATATTATACTGACGCCTATCTTTGGGGCACTGTATTACTTGCCTGCAGGTACGGTCAGACATGATCCAAGACCTCCCTAGATGCCAGTTAGAGGCCACAGTTCAGTTAGCTCCTTTACTTCAGAGTTTATAGTTAGAGAAGGTTTGTTGTTTTGTTGTTATAGTTTTGGAAGGTCGGAGCCCTGTCCCGATCATTATTCCACTCTTAGAGGCTTGCAGGCTACAATTGTTCAATTATCAGTTGTTGTTGGCCATGTGGGGCCTATGTATATTATGTTTTGCATGGTGGCCGTGTGGGGCCTAATTTAGCTATTAATTGGCAGCGTTGTCGGCTATAGCTTGTGTGACTGCCTGTTTTCCTTCAGTCATAACTAGAAAGTATGGTGGTCTTGTTGACCCGCATAGGATCCCTTTTATCGTCTTGTTGTTGGGTTAACTATTTTATTTCACAGGTGTTGCATGGACTTGTTGGCCCAGGGCTATGTTTAAAGCCGAGATATAGCTCATTGTATTCTTGATTTCTTGTTGCTGGCAAGTAGCAGAGGTGCCTATGCCTAGCCAGGTCAGTCCAGGTCCCAGGTTGGCACTAGGTGCCAGTCATGCCTCTCAAGGTGGGGCGTGACAAACTTGGTATCAGAGAAGATTTTATCCCAGGGAGTCTACAAGTTGTGTCGAGTAGAGTTTTGAACTGGATAGACTGATTAGTGGGAGAGTTTGTAACCGACATATAACCACGTGAGCTAGACGTGGAGTCTGATGTATACATCCCAACGGTAGGATCCAATATACCTTGCCAGGGTATTAAGGCATGAACTGAGTGATCACAAGAGTCTGGGGCCAATTAGGACAAATAATACTGTAACCTACGATGGCAACGTAGTTCTATACCTTGCCACGTGCACCACATTCTATAAGCAGGAGGCTACGAGTCATAATAGTGTGGTTACCCTCCTTTCTCCTCCAGTCGTGCTATAGAGTTGTGTTGTATAGGGTAACTCCCTAAGCTTACATTATTCTATCTAATTACAGAGAAATGTATGGTGCACGATAGACCATGTCTGGTCTGGAGCTGGATGCCGCAGCAAGAGAGGGCAATAGTCGAGGGCCCCAATTGGAGTCGGCTCGATCTGAGGGCAATAGGGAGACATCACCTCGATCTCCCCAGCATTCTTTGCCCCATCAGGATCCCTCCAGAGAAGCAGATATACCAGTGCCACCTTCAGCCATTCTTGTGCCATCAGATCAGGAGATTAGGAGCGCAGTTTATATGTTAGTTCAGATGATGGCTGCCCAGCATCAGCCTTAGCCAATAATACCAGCCGTTGTCGAGCCCATTGAGGGTCCCGAGAATTTGAGGGTTCGTGACTTCCTTTCTTTGAGTCCTCCGCAGTTTACAAGAACTGATCGAAGGGAGGACCCCTAGAACTTCATTGACCAGCTACAAAGGATATTCAGGGTCATGCATGCCTCGTCCATAGAATCAATTGAGTTAGAAGTGCTTCGATTGTGAGAGGTAGCAGTTTTATGGTACGATATTTGGGAAAGATCCCAAGGTAGAGATGTACCCCCACCTACGTGGCCTAGCTTCTCTAAGGATTTCATAGACCACTACTTCCCCGAAAGGTCCGGCAGGCCAGAGTAGAGCAGTTTTTACATCTTGAGTAGGCCAGAATGAGTGTCAGAGAATATGCATTAAGATTTGATTCCTTAGCTAGATATGCATCTACATTTGTTGATACCATGCCAGCCAGAGTACACTGATTTATTATGGGACTTGCACCAGAATATGTGGAATCGTGTATCACAGCCACATTGTGGGAGGATATCGATATCTCATGAATCCAGGACTTTGCTCAGAACATAGAGGAGATCAGGCAACGTCAATACACGGTTAATAGAGCAGGTCAGGAGCAGCGTTAGAGGGCTAGACCCGTAGACTTTCAGGGTGGGCCTAGGCCTCATTTATTAGGTAGGCCACCTAGGCTCCCATTTCAGCAGCAACAAGGAAGCAGATCAAATCATCATGGACAGTTAGGTCCCGGTGAAAGTTCACGAGTGTCAGGCTCACAGCAGCAGAGGGGACCAGATCAGATAGGCCCAGCGGTACCATGTTTCAGTACCTGTCATAGGCCACATATGGGGAGGTGAAAGTATGGTTCCACCGCCTATTATTCCTGTGGATAGGAGGGACATATAATGAGGGATTGTTCGACTAGACACCAGGGTGATTGGAACCAGCAGAATAGATCCTCAGCAGGTTCATATGTCCCAGCACCTTCTGTAGGTCACAGGCCCTCAGCTCCAGCCAATATAGGTCAAGGTATATCAAGGGCATCTAGTTCAGGTGGCGGTCAGAATCGCACTATGCACTACCGGGGTGATAGGAGTTAGAGTCATCACCCGATGTTGTGACAGGTATGCTGGATGTTTGTTCTCACTTAGTTTATGCTCTAATATATGCTGTTTCCACTCTATCTTATGTTACTCCACTAGTGGCCCAGAAGTTCGATATAACACTAGAGTTACTTCAGCGACTTTTCGGTGTCTACACCCGCGGTGACTCTATTGTTGCAAAAAGAATTTACTGGGGTTGACAGTAGAGATTGTTGGTCACCAGAGTTTAGCAGATTTAGTGGTGCTGGAAATGATTAATTTGGATGTAATTATGAGTATGGATTAGCTGGCACCCTATTACGCCACTGTAGAGTGTTGGACCAGAACTGTCCGATTTTTCTTTCCAAGGGAGGTAGTACGAGAGTGGAAAGGTAATGCAGCTACGCCAAAAGGTAGGTTCATATCCTATCTTCAGGAAAGAAAGTTGATAGGGAAAGGTTGTATTTACCCTATTGTTAGGGTTCAGGATATGCAAGCAGAATCCCCGACTCTTCAGTCCATCCTAGTGGTCAGTGAGTTTCTAGATGTGTCTCCAGATGAGCTTCCTTGTATTCCCCTAGAGCGTGAAATCGATTTCTCCATCAACTTGCTACTAGACACTCAATCTATATCCATCCCTCTGTACCGCATGGCTCCCGCTGAGTTGAAAGAATTGAAAGAATAGTTGAAAGACTTTTTAGAAAAGGGTTTTATCAGGCCTAGTACTTCACCATGGGGTGCACCAGTTCTGTTTGTGAGGAAGAAAGATGACTCCCTACGCATGTGTATCAATTATTGGCAGTTGAATAAAGTCACCATTAAGAATAAATACCCTCTTCCAAGGATAGATGATTTATTTGACCAGCTGCAAGGGGCGAAATATTTCTCCAAAATTGATTTGAGATCCGAGTACCACCTGGTTTGAGTTCAGGAGGAAGATATCCCGAAGACAGCTTTCAAGACTAGGTATGGTCATTTCAAGTTCTTAGTTATGTCCTTCGGGTTGAAAAATGCACCAGCAGTGTTCATGGACCTAATGAATAGTATCTTCAAGCCATACGTAGATCTGTTTGTGATAGTGTTCATTGACGATATTTTGGTGTACTCCCTCTCAGAAGCAGAACATAGAGATTATTTGCAATCAGTACTCTAGATCCTCAAAGACCGCTAATTATAGGCAAAGTTCTCTAATTGTGAGTTTTGGTTGAATTCCGTAGCTCTCTTTGGCCATATTGTGTCAAAGGCAGGTATTTAGGTTGACTCACAGAAAATAGAAGCAGTTAAGACATGGCCTAGACCTACAACTCCAACTGAAGTTTGCAGTTTTCTAAGGTTATCCTGGTACTACAGAAGATTTGTGGAAGAATTTTCTACCCTATCAGCTCCGTTGACCAGGTTGACTCAACAAGCAGCCAAATTTCACTGGACCGGGGCTTGTGAGCGGAGTTTCCAAGAGTTCAAAAATAGATTGACATCTGCACCGGTATTGGACTTACCAAAGGGTTCAAAGGGTTATGTTGTATACTGTGATGCTTCGGGCATTGGGTTAGGATGTGTTCTGATGTAGCATGGAAAGGTAATTGCCTACGCTTCAAGGCAGCTAAGAAAGCATGAAAAGAACTACCCCACCCATGATTTGGAGTTAGCTGCAGTGATTCACGCCTTAAAAATATGGAGGCATTATTTATATGTCATGCACATGGATATTTTTACTGATCATAAAAGTCTCCAGTACGTTTTCACGCAGAAAGAGATGAATTTGCAATAGCGTTGTTGGCTAGAATAGTTGAAAGACTACGATGTGAACATCTTGTATCACCTAGGGAAGGCTAATATCATAGCTGACGCCCTTAGCCGTAGATCCATGGAATCTTAGCACATCTGAGGCCAGAACAACGGGAAATGGCTCAAGAATTGCACCGACTAGACAGCTTAGCAGTTCGGGTAGTGGATTAAGAGGATAATGGGGCTATAATTCAGAATACAGCCATATCATCCCTGGTTGTAGAGGTAAAAGAGCGGAAATACGAGGACTCTAATCTAGTACAACTCAGAAATAAGGTTCAGCAAGGGGAATTAATTCCCATCGAGTAACGGAGGATGGAGTTTTGAGATTCAAAGGTCGTCTTTACGTTCCATATGTAGCAGGGATCTACCAGCAGATCATGGAAAAGGTACATTACTTTCTTTACTCTATGAATTCAAGTTTGACAAAGATTTACCATGACATAAAGGAGATATACTGGTGGCATGGAATGAAAAAGGATGTAGCTGAATTTGCAACACTGTGTCCTAATTTCCAACAGGTGAAGCCTGAACATTAGATATCTGGCGGATTAACTTAGGAGATAGCAGTGCCTATATGGAAATGGTAAGCAATCAATATAGACTTTGTGACAGGGTTAGCATGCACCAGGCGTAAATTTCATTCGATTTGGGTCATTTTCAACTGACTAACGAAGTCAACCTATTTCTTGCCAGTCAGGACTACCTTCTGCACCGAAGAATATGCTGAGTTGTATATTAGAGAGATAGTCCGATTGCACAGTGTCCCAACATCTATTATTTCTAACAGAGGGTCATAGTTTACAGCTAGATTTTGGCAATCATTTCAGAAAGCTTTGGGAACATAGGTTAATTTGAGTACAACTTTTCATCCCCAGACAGATGGCTAGGCAGAGTGCACCATTCAGACGCTCGAGGATATGTTATGGATGTGTGTGCTAGACTTTGGAGAAAGCTGGGATGAGCATTTACCCCTTATTGAATTTGCATACAATAATAGTTATCATTTTGTTATTTAGATGGCGCCGTAAGAGGCTTCATACGGGTGAAAATGCAGGTCCCCCATAGGCTAATTTGAGATAGGCGAGGCCGAGTTGATCAGACCTAATATAATCCATCAGTCAGAAGAAAAAGTGAAACTTATCAGAGAACGCTTGCTAACAACCCAGAGTTGTTAGAAGTCCTGTTCAGATGTCCAGTGTAGAGACTTGGAATTTAATGTAGATGATTGGGTGTTTCCCAAGGTTTCACCTATGAAAGGCGTGATGAGGTTTGGCAAGAAGGGCAAGCTTAGCCTTAGATTCATTGGCCCGTATCGAATCCTCTGAAGAATAGGCGGAGTGGCATACGAGCTAGAATTGCCTTCAGAGCTAGAATCTGTTCACCTAGTCTTCCACCTATCAATGTTCCAAAAATGCATAGGGGACCCATCCCGGGTTGTTCCAGTTGAGGATGTTCAAGTTACTGATGAGTTAGCATAAGAAGAGGTTTCAATTATTATACTAGATCACTAGGTTCGTAGATTAAGGACTAAAGATATAGCCTCCATTAAAGTTTCATGGAGGAACAGAAATGTAGAGGAAATGACCTGGGAAGCTGAGGATGACATGAGGGCTAGATATCCTCACTTATCCAGACCCGATCCAGAGTATATGGTTGAGGTGAGATTTTTGTTCAGATATTATCTTCTTGCTCATATTACTAATTTTGTTCAGTTATTCAGATTTATATTGAGGGATAGTTGGTTATAGTGTCCTGTGAGACGCCTATGTTGGATATTTCTACATTTCATATTTTCAGATAGTCCAGATTACAAATGAGGCTCTGCCGAAATTTTTCTGGAAATAGTTAAAACAGTTAAGTCTTTGGAGCCTAAAGATTACGTTCGAGGACGAATGTTCCTAAGGGGGGGATGATGTTTCACCCCGTAAATCTTCATAATATGATAGTCATGTGCGTAAGTATATGGATAATTATAGCATACCATACACACGGGAGAAGGCCCGAGGGGTGAACTCACGAGCGTGTTTTCAAACGGATGGGAAGCCGAGACCAGGAGGCTGGCGCGCTGGGTGCCGCGTCACGCAGGTAGTGGCGCATCGCACCCCTAATGAAGCGATGGGGGGCGTGCTGTACACCCCCAGCCACCACCCAACTATATATAAACCCCTCTTAGTTAAATGAAGTCATTAGATAAAAGTTCCCTCGGCTAAAATAGAGAACCCACACCATTTTTATCCAATTTCCGTCAAACTACGCTATCAAACTCCATCCAAACGCAAATTAACTTCGGGTAACAAGTTCTAAGCCTACGCGAAGCATCGCTGCAGATTTATTTCATGAAAATTAACTCATGAGCTGGAACCCCTTCGAGTAAAGGTTGTCAGATTTACTTTAAATTGAGTCTTAAGTGGCTACAATCGATAGGTAAGCAATTCTATCTTCTAAATTCTCGAGAATTGGCGAGTTTTCGGCTGAATTAATTGAAATTGAAGTTATAGTTAATTCTATTGGAAGATATTCTTCTTTTTCCAATTACTAATATTGAAATAGTCTCGTTTACTAAGCGTGAGGGTTGCAAATTGATGAAATTACTGACTTCGGGTTGGAATTGCTTGAGCATCAGGAAATTATCAAATAAGGAATGTTAAGGCTATCCTTCAGCAAGTTACGTTCATCCTAAATTTAATACGACCTATATACCTATAGTACTCCAGAGTAACCCCATCATGGTCAGCTGCTACAAATAGAATGGAGATGACATCGATGACATAGTAACCCTTGTCAAAATTAACCCTAGTAGCTTGGTCTCTACATATGATGTTTGGGTTGTTGAATGTTTTGTTGCCTATGGGGCTATGCTGGCAGGAGTAATATGATGTCCTAAAGGACCAGATTAAGGCCGTGAGAGCCGTATTGAGGTACCCATCTACTCATGGGAGCAATATGATGTCCGAAGGGACCAGATTTAGGCTGTGAGGGCCGGATTGAGGTCTAGTCACCTTCAGAATCCTCTATGCCATAGTTGCATCATGACCCTCATATGATCGAAGGCTCGTGGTCCAGCTACAGGATCCCAAATGGCTCAGATAAAAATACAAGAGCCTAGAAGGCTCAGAAACAGACGTAGCTACAGAAGCCTATCAGGCTCGGATACAATTTTAGAGGATGAGTACTCCCTAGTTACAGTATGCTTATGAACCTTTAGTAGTCCAGATATAAGAAGTGTGCATAATTTGTACTTTCCGGGGCTTATGGGGTTCCAGGTAGGTTATTTTGTGTTGATTGTACCTTCTAGGCTTATGGGGTCCCGGTTAGGTTCTTGTTTGTTCTTTGCTAGTTATATTTCATATTGTGAAGCTATTCAAGTTAATTCTTATCCTCCTTATTGATTACTTTTAGTACTTCTATTAGCTTTACTCAGCTTTCATTTTCGCCTTATATGTTAGGTACATATTGTAATGACGCGCATTTTTGGGGCGCTACATTACTTTCCTGCAGGTACCGTTAGATGTGATCCAGGAACTCCCTAGCTGCCAGTCAGAGGCCACAGTTTAGTCAACTCCTTTACTTCAGAGTTGATAGTTAGAGAAGGTTGTTGTTTTGTTGTATAGCTTTGGGTAGGTTGGGGTCGTGTCCCGATCATTATTCCACTCTTAGAGGCTTGCAGACTACAATTGTTCAGTTATCATTTATTGTTGGCCATATGGGGCCTATGTATATTATGTTTTACATGGTGGCTGTGTGGCACCTAGTTTAGCTATTAATTGGCAGCCTTGTCAGCTATAGCTTGTGTGATTGCCTGTTTTCCTTCAGTCATAACTAGACAGCATGATGGTCTTGTCGGCCTGCATAGGATCCCTTTTATCGTCTTGTTGTTTGGTTAGCTGTTTTCTTTTACAGGTTTTGTGTGGCCTTGTTAGCCTAGGGCTGTGTTTACAATTGAGATATAGCTCGTTGTCTTCTTGATTTTGAGTTGCTGGCAAGTACGAGAGGTGCCTATGCGTAGCCATGTCAATCTAGGTGCCAGGTTGGCACTACATGCCAATCATGCCTCCCAAGATGGGGCGTGACAAATGGTTCAGAATCTTCTATGGTGACTGAGGTCAAGGCTAGGCAAGATGAGGATCCTATTTTGGTAAAATTGAAGGAGGCGGTTCAGAATCAGAAGGTAGAGGTTTTCTCCCAAGGGGGAGATGGGGTACATCGATATCAAGGTCGTTTATGTGTTTAGGATGTCAATGATTTGAGAAAGCAGATGTTTCATGAGGCTCCTGGTTCGTGGGATTCTATCCATCCAGGTGCCATCAAGATGTACGTGATCTACGAGAAGTCTATTGGTGGAATGACATGAAGAAGGACATAGCAGAGTCTGTGGCTAAGTGTCCAAATTGTCAACAAGTGAAAGTGGAGCATCAAATACTGGGAGGTGTGCTACAAGAAATAAGTATCCCCACTTGAAAGTGGAAAGAGATCAATATGGATTTAATCACAGGGTTACCTCGCACACGTCGACAGTATGACTCCATTTGGGTGGTCATAGATAGATTGACGAAAGAAGCCCATTTTCTACCTGTCAAAACTATTGACTCGGTAGAGGATTATTCTAAATTGTATATTCAGGAGTTAGTTCGGTTGCATAGGGTTCCCTTTTCCATTATTTTGAATAGACGTACTCAGTTCACCTCAAAGTTTTGGAGATCGTTTCAGAAGGGACTTGGTACTCAGGTCTAGCTTAGCACAACTTATCACCCACAAACGGATGGTCAGGCTGAGCGTATCATTTAGACTTTTGAGGATATGTTGAGTGCATGTGTGGTTGACTTCAAAGGTAGTTGGGATGATCATTTACCTCTTATCAAGTTCTCTTACAACAACAACTGCCACTCCAATATTCAGATGGCTCAGTTCGAGGTTCTTTATGGGCATAGATATAGATCACCTATTGGTTAGTTTGAGGTAGGTGAGGCTACATTGATAGGGCCAGATTTAGTTCATGAGGCTATGGAGAAAGTTCAGCTTATAGTGGAAAGGCTAAAAATAGCTCAGAGTCATCAAAAGTCCTATGCTGATGTGAGAAGGAGAGAACTGGAGTTTGAAGTTGATGATTGGGTGTTTTTGAAGGTGTCTCCCATGAAGGGAGTGATGAGGTTCAGAAAGAAAGGGAAGCTTAGTCCCTGATATGTCGGTCCCTACAAGATTGTGAGAGGGGTTAGAAAAGTGGCCTATGAGTTGGAGCTACCAGCGGAGTTGGCTTTACATCCAGTTTTCCATGTATTATTGTTAAAAAAGTGTGTTGGTGATCCGACTTTGGTTGTCTCGGTTGAGAGCATAGGTGTGAAGGATAACCTTAGCTATGAGGAGGTACTAGTTGAGATCCTTGATCGCCAGGTTTGAAAGTTGAGGAACAAAGAAGTAGCTTTGATAAAGTCTTGTAGAGGAATTAACTTGTTGAAGGAGCTACGTGGGAGGCCGAAGCAGATATGATGGCTAGATACCCGCATTTATTCCCTTCCGAATCAGTTCATAATGAGGTATCAGTTTCCTCTTTATTAATCTATTCAGTTTCACGTTTAGTTCATGTCTCTCAGTTTCCTTTATGTCAGTGCATGTATGTGCGATTCATAAATTCAGTTTAGTCATGTATATTAGTTCCGGAGTCAGTCACTCCATCAGTTTTCAACTCTAGATGTTTAGTATTTGAGATTTCAATTCCCTTCCCAGCTTTTCCATATGTTTATCCTACATTCGAGGATGAATGTTTCCAAGGGGGAGATATTATAATACCCCAAAAGTTCCTAAGACCAGATAAGAGGAATGGAAATAAGTTCAACAGAAAAATCTATACTTTTGCCTCAGAATGACTCGTGATATGAGTTGTGGTGAGAAGTAAAAGATCGTGGGAGGAGTCACAGTGAGATGCTGAAGTTGGATGCCCAAACCACGAGTTACACCACGAGTCATTGTGTGTGGGTACAATTGTGGTAATACATAGGGAATTCCAAAGTAGGAAAGGACGGATCGGTACTACTCGTGGTGGAAAACAATGAATCATGATAAGGGTCGTAGTTTGGAGGTTCGGTGTATGGATGGGTTGTCACGGGTGGTGTTACAACCCATGGTAGGTAACCACGAGTCGTGGTTTGTATCCCATGGAAAAATCCAGAGATGGTAAGAATTGAGGCTCAATGACAGCGAAAGGTGTTACGACTCGTGATGACATGTAACAACTCGTAGCAAGCATCCATGATATGATCTTTAGGAACCAGTCTTACGACCAGTGGTGACAATGGAAGGTGACCACGAGTCGTCACTTTATGGTATGAATAGTGGTGAGAGTCGTGACGACTGACAGTGCCTATTTTCCATAATTTTCATTAAGGGCATTTTCGTAAATCCTAAGCTCCTCGATCCTAAACTACGCCGTTTTAAGCCCTGAAAGAAGTGTATTAAGGGATTTTAACCTATTCTAATTCATTCAACTCCCATGCATGCAAGGTTAGAGGGTTCCATTGTAGATCAAGCTTAGAATCCTCCAATTCTCCTCCAAATCTCTTGGGTTTTTCAAAGTCAAGTTAAGAATTAGTTTACCTATGTATGTAGGGTCATGAATGAGAGTTTCATTTCACATTCATGTCCAAATTTAACCTCAAGTTCATGAATTCAAGTGTTAGTTCAAATGTATGATCCTATGGGGTTTTATCCTAATTTCATGAAATTCTCTATGATTTAATTATGGGTCAATTCCCTGCATGTTTCAAAGCATAATTTAGGATTTATGGGCAGATTTTATACCTATTTTTATTATTGATTCATAATTTCAAATTTTAGAAAATTATGCCCAATTATGCAAGTTTCATGAAAAGTCAACTTTATGATTCTATTATGATGTTGATTCTCCTAAGCCTAAATTTATGATTTATGATATGATTTCTTACAAGTACTCTTCATGAATTTATGAATCTCAAGTATGATGATCTTCTCAAGCATGTATGTTCTTCATGATTTATGAGTTTATGATTTTGGCCGACTCACAGGCTCTTATTTCACGTATAATCATGTATTTCAACTATGATCAAGTATGTTATGATTTAACTAGCCATGAACTTTATGATGATTTCACGAAAAATATATGAGCCCTCATGTGCATGTTTTTGGGAGTAGTGTCTAGCACCGAATAGGCTCGATGTTCAGGTAAACTCCATGGTCTCAGAACTAGATGTCACTGTAGGTATATATTCATGGACTCTTGGTGGGTCCTTATTAGTGATATCACTCTATTTACGTCCCTTGCCTGGCAAGCCTAGGATGACTCTGCCCACTTGAGCGAGATAGTTGGGGCATCATGTAATCTCTATCATGATGGTGTCGGTTAATACAAGTCCTCCTATTGTTCCTTACATTTTATCTATGATCATGATTATGATACTTTGGCTCAAGTTATGTTTTACAAGGTTTCTCTCATGATTACGATTATGACTAGTTTATGAATAGTATTGAAAACCTTGAGCCTCATGTTTATGTTATGATTATCGTTTCATGTTTTGAACTGTCCTACTCTTATAAACTCTTATGTATTTTATTAGTCCGTTTTACTTTCCTTGCATACTTAGTACATTAAAAGTACTGACCACATACTCTATGTTGTATCGTTTTATGATTCATGATTGAGAGATCAAACTCAATCGTACCATTAGTCCTGCTTTTGTATCAGATCAGTTTAGCTAGTACTGGTGAGTCCTCATCTTCTGAGGACATTAAGTTTAGTTTGTTGTTATTTTTGTTATTTCAATTGCAGACTTTTGTCGAGCTAGTTGGGGATGCTGTCCCATCAGCTCATCAGTTATGTTAGAGGCTTTTCAGACAATATGTAGAAACTCATCTTGTCAGTGTTGACTAGACTTATGATTATTATGTGTGTAGACTTCCTCTTATTCATGTACATTTTATCAGTTTTCGCTAGTTTATTCTCTTTAGCCGCTGTGTTAATGCCATAGGTCGACTTGGAGCCATTTCGTGGTTCTAGATTCCATGTCCCGGTCCGGGGTCTTAGCTCGGGTCGTGACAATCACATTCACCAATTAACTGATATCTGCTCAGATTGGTGATACACCATCAACTTCAAGCTTCCTTAGCACTTTGGCTGATGTGAAACCTCTGCCTGAATCTTTATAAACTTTACCCTCCACTGACATAAGATTTAAAAGAGCTTCTATCTCATCTAGCTCTTGGACAAGATTTGTTCCTGTGTTGTAGCGTCAAGAAATTTTTTTGACTCTGGCTTCAACCCTTCTATGAAGTTGTGCCCAATGATCTCTTTTAGCTTCATATTGTAGTAACCCCAATTTAATAAAGGATTATTTAGTAATTACGCAACAAAAGAAAAGAAAGATAAGAATTTTGAAAT
>JACEIK010009206.1:26065-54075 GCA_018107945.1 Datura stramonium
AGCTCAATTGAACTAAATACTTAAAAATCAGAAATTGTTGGTGGATGAAATAAGAAATCACATAGGAGAAGAAAAAAACAGAAAGCATGAAGAAAAAGAAAATCACACAGAAGAGGAGAGAAGAAAGGAAGAGAAAAGGAAAGAAAATAATAAAGATTTTCGATCCAAAGAATCAAGTTAATGATCCAAATCTTTTCCTTGAGTTAATTACGTGATTAAAAGAAAGTTTATAAGGTAGAAACATGAAGAAATTTTGAAGAATTGAGAAAGCTTATCCCTAGGGTTCTTCAACCTAAATCATCAATTTGGACGGGAAAACGTTATCAAAATTAGATTTTTATTAATGTTATGGAATCCTCTTGCCGATAAGAATCTGTGGGTGGTCATAGTTCAGAAATTCTACCCCGTTGACCAGAGTTAACTTTTTTCGGACAAACCTTTGACCACGAATTTGACTTTTTTTAAAAATTAAGCAAACATCTACCAAAGGATTTTAGACCATTATAAATTCATTTTATGTAGTTTGAGGTGACCCAGGACTCGAGATCATAGTTCTGAGTTATTGAAAAGTGTGCTTGAGTTGTGAATTCGAGGTAAGTGAGACTAATAAGCTTTGATGCTTTCTTTTCAAACCTGTTTTAAATATTTTATTTTGTCTTCCTGATACATGTGTAGGGACAAGCGTGTACTTTCCAGAATAAGTGGTCTTTAACCAACCGCATATATGTTACTTTGAGAAAAAAAAAATTTTAAGGAAAATTATTTAATAATTGATCTGTAGTGTGGCGTGGTCTCGTAACATAGTGTTGGGGCATTGGATATCTTCCTTCGTTTCCGTGATATAGTTATTAGGGGCATACATGAGCAGTCGTGATATATTAGGGGCCTTGTACTTGCTATCGTAGTATACTATTGGGGCATTATATATGCTACCGAGGACTAGTCGGGGTGCTAGGTTGATCTCTTTCACCACCATTTGACAAGTCCTGAGTGTGAGTTGTGTTGGTGTATATATATATATATTGAACATTTGTCTGGACTTTATTGAGTTTTATATTTTGGAAATATATTGTTGTGCATATTATTTTTGTACTCGTTCTATGCAAATTCTGTTACAGAAGGTGAGACTAGTGGCCGACGAGTCTGTTCGCATAGATTCTATTGCTGAGGTGAGCCTCCGTATCAATTCATGGAGGCTATCATTTCCGCTTTATCTACTCTTTACATATATTTTCTTTCTTGGGATTTGTATGCCCGACAACTAAACTCATGTAACTCTATTAGACGTTTCATGGTCTTAGTGTGAGATTTGGACTAGATATACACTACTTAAATTGTCGTGTGCTTTCTTATAAATTAAAACTGATTTTGGTTGGATAATCATTTCATTTTTGTGACTATTGATGTGTTTGAAGTTACACATATTGTATTTGAATGCTTATATAAAAAGGTAAGTGTATGGAAAATAGGTTCGTCTGGCGGTGGTGTTAGCGGGTACCAGTCACGTCTAGGGGGTATTTTGGGACGTGACAAAGTTGGTATCAGAACTTAGGCTTTATGTCTCGGGTCATGGAGAGTGTGTAGTAGAGTCTTTGTTCATGGGTATGTAGGTGCCCATACTTATGACCTTGAGGCTACCGAACATTTAGGATTTTTTTCCATCTTTCATTCTTTATTTATGCGTTGAATTGATCCAGTCTAATCTTGAAATATTTATCTCACAGATGGCTAAGAAATATGCATTTTCATCTGCTAGTCGATAAAAGGCACCAGTTGGACAGGGTGCGGGGCATGGTACTACCCCCGGTGGTAGTCGAGTTGGGGCCCATCAAACAAGGGCTTAGACTAGGGCACAGGCCAATCCTCAGCCTGAAGTAGTGAATGGGAGTCATCCCTGAGTTGCTGCTCCGGAGTGAGTATAGGAATAGGTTGTTCAGGATGATCCATCAATAGTTCCAGCTACTGTACCCACCGTGGCCTTGCCTACAGATGTACTGATGAGATTGTTGAATGTGTTAGAGGTATTGGTGTCTAATCATGGTGGACTTCCAGTTCCTCAAACTACTTCGCAAGCGCAAACACAAGTTCAGTTGAATATTGTAGCTACAAAGACACCCTAGTTGACCCCTTAGTTGATTGTTCATTTAGTTGGAACTATTGAGCAATCCAAAGATCTAAGAATTTCATGGATATTAAGCTACCAGAGTTCAATGCGATGCCAACTTCTATTGAGCCTCAGAAGTTAATTGATCGTTGTGAAAAGATACTTACTATATTGGGGTTAAAGGAGACTCGAGTTGTGGAATTTACCACTTTACTATTCTTAGGGTCCGCAGAGGCATGGTGGACTTCAGTTCAGAGAGGTAGAAAAGAAGGGTTAGCACGTATCACTTGGTCAGAGTTTTCAACAATGTTTAAGGACAGGTTCATTCCCTTGAGCAAACAAGACGACATGAGATGTCAGTTCAATAACCTACGCCAAGGAGCTATGACAGTTACAGAGTATGAGTCTAAGTTCACCGAGTTATCTAGGTATGTTCCATTTTTAGTTAAAGACCCGAGGGAGAAGGTGAGATGATTCGTGGATGGACTTGAGCAACGTTAGTGTGGTTCTATGATACGAGATGTGCGAAGTGGTACCTATTCAGACATATTTGACATTTCCCTCTGATGTGAGTCCTATTTAGAAATGAAAAGAGCTGAGCGAGAAAGCAAAAGGGAATGTAACACGGGCAGGTTCAGTGGTGCTCCATTTGGGGGCAAGAATGGCCATCATTATGGGAAATATAGGCCTACGCTGTCAGAATCAGTGGTCCAGTCTTTGAGAGGTGATAATTCAGCTAGACAGGGTCAACAACAATATAGAGAAAGGGTAATAGCTCATAGTTGTCAAGTACATAACCGAAGTGTCCTAATAATGATAGGCATCATGGTGGTAGTTGCTATAGGGTTGTTGGTCCTTGTTTTACTTGTGGTGAAGAGGGGCATATTGCTAAATATTATCCTAAGGGGAACTTTGGTACTATTTAGGATATGACATATCTGCAGGGAACTTCTACAGGTACACTTGCTCAGGCTCAACCAGCTAGGGTCGCTCAATAGGGTGCTCATGGACAGGGTCGACAAGGTGCACAAGTTTCTCAGGGAACAGGTGGACCACCAAGATTCTTCGCTATGGCCAGACAGCATATCAAGGTATCTATTGCAGAAGTCATATGTATTATCATTATCAATTATCATGGGCACATGCTCTTATTGATCCTGGTTCTACGTATTTGTATGTATCTCCATCTTTTTCTATATTCTTAGAATGAAGAGTTGAGACTCTTATTATGGCATATATGGTTATGACCCTAGTGGGGGAGACTTTGGCAGTTGATAGAGTTTATAGAGACTGTGAAATATCTATTCAGGATAGGGACACCGTAATTGATCTACTGGGAGTTACCCATGTCTGACTTTGATGTGATTATGGGTATGGATTAGTTGTCATTATGTTATGTTTTATTTGATTTCTATGCTAAGATTATACGGTTTAATTTNCCGCCTTTCTTTTGTACACAACGTACCGGACTCACCCACTTTCTATCTGCATGCTAAGATTATACGGTTTAATTTTCCTGGAGAACCACCTTTAGTGTGGAAAGATTGACTCTTGTGACCCAAGGAAAGATAATATCTTATGTAAAGGCACATTGAATGATTAATCATGGGTGTTTGGTTTTATAGCTACCGTTCATGATACTAGAGTGGAGGATATTACTATTGAAAGTATTTCTATTGTTCAAGAATTTGTTGATGTATTTCCAGAAGATTTGCCTGGGCTACCCCCAATAAGAGAAATCGAGTTAAGCATTGATTTAGTCCCAAGAACTCAACCTATTTCTATTCCTTCATACCATATAGCTCCAACTGAGTTGAGAGAACTGAAAGTTCAACTCTGAGAGCTACTTGATAAGGGGTTCATCAGGCCTAGTGTATCATCTCGGGGTGCACCTATGTTATTCATGAAAAAGAAAGCTTGGACAATAAGGATGTGTATTGACAACAAACAGCTGAATAAAGCAACGATCCATAATAAATACCCGTTGCCTCGTATTGATGATTTATTCGATTATCTACAAGGTGCTACTCACTTTTCCAAAATTGACCTGAGGTCGGGTTACCATCAGTTGAGAATCAAGACCGAGGATATCTCTAAGATAGCCTTTTGGACCAGATATGGGCACTTTGAATTCCTGGTGATGTCTTTTGGGCTGACTAATGCACATGTGACATTTATGGACCTCATGAACAGGGAATTCAAGCCAAACTTAGACCATTTTATTATTGTGTTCATTAATGACATTCTGGTCTACTCCTGGAGTGAGGCAGAACATGAGCAACACCTGAGAGTTGTGCTACAAACACTTAGAGAATGAAAGCTTTATGTCAACTTCTCAAAGTGTGAGTTATGGTTGGCGCAGTTTCCTTTTTAGGACACGTAGTGTCATGGAATGGAATTCAAGTTGATCGAAATAAGATCAAAGAGATTCGAGATTGGCCTCGAACTAGTAGTCCTATGGAGATATGCAGCTTCTTAGGACTAGTTGGATATTATAAAACGTTTGTGGAGGGATTCTCAAAGGTAGCGGCTCCATTGACACGTTTAACTCAAAAAGATGTAGTATTCCAATGGTTTGATGGATGTGAAGAAGGTTTTCAGCAATTAAAGACCATATTAACTACGACTCTGATTTTGATATTACCTACAGAGGAGGGTGGTTTCACCATTTATTGTGATGCGTCTCGAGTCGGATTGGGTTGTGTCTTAATGTAGAATGGTAAATTGATGGCATATGCTTCTCATAACTAAAGATTCATGAGAAGAATTATCCGACTCTCAACTTGGAATTAGCGGCAGTCATATTTGCGTTGAAGATCTACCATCACTATCTTTATGGTGAGACATGTGAAATTTATAAGGATCATAAGAGAAAACAATACATATTCAAGCAAAAAGATCTAAATTTGAGACAATGACGGTGGTTAATGTTAGTTAAAGATTATGATCTTACCATTTTGTATTATCCTGGGAAGGCAAATATGGTTATTGATGCCTTGAGTAGAAAGTCTATGGGTAGTTTGGCCCGGTTTGCTGTTGAAAATCGATCTATGGTTATGGATATTAAGGCATTGGACAATCAGGGAGTTTGAATTGATCATACAGTGCCAGGAAAGTTACTAGCGGGTATGGTGGTACAATCGTCCTTAGTTGGAGAAGTCAAGACCCATCAATATTAAGATCCCTGCCTTGCTAGACTACGAGATCAAGTGCTGGATGAAGGCGGTAAGTCATTCTTTATTAATGGTGAAGGCGTGCTTCGTTGACATTGTAGATTATGTATTCTTGTTGTGGGTGATGTGAAACAGCTGATTCTTGAAGAGACTCACAGTTCTGATACNTGAGTTTCAGATGACTAGACAGCATGGTGGCCTTGTCGGCCCGCATAGGGCGTGCTTCGTTGACATTGTAGATTATGTATTCTTGTTGTGGGTGATGTGAAACAGCTGATTCTTGAAGAGACTCACAGTTCTGATACTCCATTCAACCAGGTGCTAAAAAAATGTATTAAGACTTGCGTGGATTGTATTAGGGGAAGGGTATGAAGGCTGATATTTTGAAGCATGTGACTAGTTGCTTAAATTAATAACAAGTCAAGTATGAACATTAAAAACCCGAGGGAGTAATACAAAACTTGATTATCCCAGAGTGGAAGTGGGAGAGAATTAATATAGATTGTTTTGTTGGGTTGCCAAGCACTTTCAAGAAACATGACTTAGTTTGGGTGATTGTGGATAGACTCACAAACTCAGCACATTTCATACCAGTTCGGGTTACTCATATCGCAAAGAAATTAGAAGACATTTACCTTCGTGAGATAGTTTGGATTCATGGTGTGCCTATTTCAATAATATCTTTGAGGTGCACAATTCACTGTTGAGTTTTGGAAGTCTTTTCAAAAGTCATTTTCGAAGTCATCGGGTTTGTAAGTTGAGTTGAGTACAACTTTTAATCCACAAACTGAAAGAGAGTCTGAACGGGTTATTTAGATCTTAGAGAACATGCTTAGGGCTTGTTCAATCGATTTTGGTGGCCATTGGGATGATCAGTTGCCTTTGGCAGAATTTTCTTATAATAACAACTACCAATCGAGTATACAGATGGTGCCGTTTGAGGTTCTATATAGTCGCAAGTGTCGTTCGCCAGTTGGATGGTTTGAACCTGGTGAAGCACAATTATTAGGTCCAGATTTAGTTCATAAAGCTTTGGAGAAAGTTGCATCGATACGAGTACGACTTAAGACAACACAAAGCCGACAAAAGTCCTATGAAGATAAGAAAGTCCGTTATATGGAGTTCATAAAATGTGAGAAAGTCTTTCTAAAAGTATCCCCTATGAAAGGAGTTATGAGATTTGGCCGAAAAGGTAAGTTATGTCCTGGATATATTAGTCCTTATGAGATTTTAGATCTGATTGGGTTGGTGACATATAGACTTGCCTCACCTTCGAGATTGTCCGCTGTTCATCCTGTGTTTCATGCATCCATGCTTAGATGATATGTTCATGATAATAGTCATAAGATCCAACTGGAGGATGTGGAACTTGATGAGAATTTGACTTATGAGGAAGGTACGATATCTATTATTGATAGGCAAGTCACGACAATTGAGGTCCAAGAAGATGACTTCCATCAAAGTGTTATGGCGCAATCATCCAACCTAGGAGGCTACTTGGGAGTCCTAAGCGGACATGTGAGATAGATATCCAAACCTATTTGACTCTATAGGTACGATTCTAAACCCGTTCAAGGACGAATGTTATTTTTAGAAAGGGAGAATGTATAACCCTAATTTAATAAAGGGTTATTTAATAATTACACAATAAAAGAAAAGAAAGAGAAGAATTTAAAAATAATATAATAATAATTTAAATTATAAAATTTTATAAGTTAACTACTTTAAATTTAAAATAATATAATTAAAAAATTCTTAAAATCAACTTGATTAACTTTTAAAAAAGAAGAAAGAGAAGAATTTAAAAATAATATAATAATAATAGTAATAATAAGGGCTGAAGCCCAATTGAATTAAAGATTAAAAATCAAAAATTGCTGGTGGATAAAAAAAATCACGCAAGAGCAGAAAAAAGAAAAAAATGCAGGAACAAAAAAGAAAATTGCACAGAAGAGGAGAGAAGAAAGGAAGAGAAAATGGAAGAAAAGAATAAGGATTTTCGATCCAAAGAATTAAGGTAATGATCCAAATCTTTTTCTTGAGTTTATTACACAATTATAAGAAAGTTTATAGGGTAGAAACATGGAGAAATTTTGAAGAATTGAGAAAGTTTAGCCCTAGGGTTCTTCAACCTAAATCATCAATTTTAAAGGGTAAACCTTCTCAAAATTTGATTTTTATTAATGTTCTAAAATCCTCTCATCGAGGAGAATCTGTGGGTGGTCATAGTTCGAAAATTCTGCCCCATTAATCAGAGTTAACTTTTTTGGTCAAACCTTTGACCACAAATTTGACTTTTGTTAAAAATTAAGCAAACATCTACCAAAGGGTTTTTGACCATTTTAAACCCATTTTTTGTAGTTTGAGGTGACTCAGGGACCTGAGAGCATAGTTCTGAGTTATTGAAAAGTGTTCTTTAGTTGTGAATTCGAGGTAAGTGAGACTTTAAGCTTTGGTGCTTGCTTTTCAAACCTGTTTTAAAAAAATTATTTTGTCTGCCTAGTACATGTGGTGGGACAAGCGTGTACTTGCCAGAATCGGTGGTATTTAATCAACCGTATATATATTACTTTGAGAAAAATATTTTTTTTAAGAAAAAATATTTAATAATTGATCTTTGGTGTAGTGCTGTCTCATACTATGGTGTTGGGGCATTGGATATCTTCCTTCACTTCCGTGATATAGTTACTAGGGGCATACATGCGTTGTCGTGATATGTTAGGGGCCTTGTACTTGCTGTTGTAGTATACTATTGAGACATTATATATGCTGTCGAGTACTAGTCTAGATGTTAGGTTGATCTTTTTCACTGCCGTTTGACAAGTCCTGAGTGTGAGTTGTGTTGATATATATATAAATATATATAGTGAACTTGTTGAACATTTGTTTGGACTTTAATGAGTTTTATATTTTGGAAATATATTTTTGTGCATATTACCTTTGTGCTCGTTGTGGTTGAAATTTCTAACACTTGTTCTAGGGGTATTAAAGTGGTGGGCTGAGGATCATATTGAGTTATTTTTATATATAGCTCACTCCTTACTTATATGTCTATGCAGATTCTATTACGGGAGGTGAGACTTGTGGCTGACAAGTCCGTTCCCGTAGATTCTGTTGCTGTGGTGAGCCTTCGCATCAATTTGTGGAGGCTATCATTTCATATTTATGTACTCTTTACATATATTTTCTTTCTTGGGGTTTGCATGCATCCCCGACAGCTAAACTCATATAACTTTATTAGATGCTCCATGGTCTTAATGTGGTATTTGGACTAGAGATACACTACTTAAATCGTCGTGTGCTTTCTTATAAATTGAAACTTGATTTTGGTTGGATAATCATTTCATTTTTATGACTATTGATATGTTTGGAGTTACACATATTGTATTTCAATGATTATAGAAAATGGTAAGTGTATGGAAAATAGGTTCACCTTGCGGTGGTGTTAGCGGGTGTCAGTCACGTCTAGGGGGTATTTTGGGACGTGACACATATGGTACGAGCAATCTCTCAAATAACCCTTGTATCATGCCCATGCATAAGCATAGGTCTCACCATCTTTCTGCACAAAATCTGATATCTTTCCTCTCAACTCCTTTTTCTTCCTTGAAAAGAAGAATCTAATGATGAATTTGTTTGAAAGAGCCTCCCAACTAGTGATGGAACCTGCTGGCTCATTTTGAAGCCACTCCTTAGCTTCACCAATCAATGAGAAAGGGAACAACGTGAGCTTCACATACTCATCTTACATGTTTTGATAGTGAAAGTTCTTACTCAGCTCCACGAACGTCATCCGATGTCAGTGGGGATCATCATGCGGCTTGCCTTGATATTGATAAGTATTTCGAACAAACCGCATGGTTCCCTCATTCAACTCGTAGTTTCATGTGATTATCAGTTTGATGATCACTTTAGAAGCGTTTTCCAAGTTTGGCCGGGCAAAGTTAAGCACTAGAATCCTATCCTGGTTGTTGCCCTATGCCTGGTCATGATTTTCTACCATATCTACTCTACAAAAAGTCCTCTCAATCTCAAGATCAAAATGAGTCGAGGTTGGTCCTTGACTTCTCGTAGCTGGCATACACTGAATACAACACCCGCAAACTTCAACAAACAACCAAAAAAAAATGTAGAATAGTGAAAAAACTCCTGACCTACGAACAATTAATCAAAGTTCAAGTCCCCGGCAACGATGCCAAAAACTTAATGTCACCCATGCGCACGTGGTCGTCAAATAATATAGGACAGTGAAGTCCAAATATCGATCCCTCAGAGACTTGTCAGATTAATTGCTCAAGATTAAAATTTTATTTCAGTATTCTAAGATACACAAAAAAATAGGGAATGGTTTGGAAATTATACTACTAAACTTGAAAAGTAAATTAACAAATGAATTTAACGCTTTCACAAATATTGTAATTCAAATGATGATAGAATCAAGGACCTTGTCTCTTTCGCTTCAAGTTGAGTTTTAAGACTTGAATATGCTAGATTAATTCTTCCTAAGTTGCTAGTTGCAAGTTACTATCTTATTTCTTTCCATTCTATCGAACATCCAGGAACTATCTTAGGAACCCTAACGCCTATATCCTTATGGTCGATAGAGAAACTTAAAACAACGGTTGTGGCTACTTGTATTCAACTAAACAATGGTTGAAGGGTATATTACTGTCCTCTATAATGAAATATATCTTAACCCATTGGACAAGAGTCATTGAAACCTATTCTACACTTACTTTTAACCCTCTTGGTTCTCTCTCCCGAGTTCAACTAAAAGCCAACAAATAATATTCGTGAGGTGATCAATCTAATGAATAAGCAATAAAAATAAGTAAGTATAAACAACCTTTAATGAAGAATAAAGAACTAACATAAACAAACTTTCAAACTTCAACCATATTCTATGGACAAAATCCTACAACGAGAGTTTAGTGTCACGCCCCACCTTCAGAGGCATGATTGGCACCTAATGCCACACTAGGACCTGGCTGACTTGGCTGGGCATATGCACCTCTAGTGCCTACTAGCAACTCAAATAAAGAAAATAAATTGCTATATCTCAGTTGTAAATACATCCTCGGGAGGACAAGGCCATGCAGTAAACATGTAAAAAAACAACTAACCCAACAACATAACAATAAAGGGGATCCAACGTGAGCCGACAAGACCACCATGTTGTCTAGTTATAACAAAAGGAAAAAGGCATCATATTCATATTATAACCGACAAGGCTGCTAACTAACTAGCTAAACTACGCCCCACATAGCCAACACACAAAATATACATACATAGGCCCCACATGGCCAACAATAACCAACTAACTGAAAATTATAGTCTGTAAGCCTCTAAGAGTGGAATAGTGGTCGGGACAGGGACCCCACCTACCCAAAAATTTACAAAAAAAGAGAAAACTCTCACTACCTAACAACTTCAAATGAAAGGAGCTGACCAATCTGCTAACTCTGAAAAGCTGCTAATGGAGACCCTGAAACCTGTTTGTCTAAACCTGCAGGAAAGTATGCAGTGCCCCATAGTTGGGCGTCAGTACAATATGTACTAAATATGTAAGGCAGTAATAAAACTGAATAAAAGTTGATAAAGAACTGAATGCAACAAGAGACAAGGAGAAAAAGTTAACCTGTAAGCTTTCTTATCCATAACCTGCATCTCGTAATCCACTACACAAATAAGAACTGAAGTTGTACGACTAGGTATTCATAAACTATATCTAACAAGAAAGTATGCAAACAAGAACCTAACCTGGCCCCCATAAGCTTGGAATGTTGGCGTCACATCTAACTACTAATAAGGTTCATTCCTTAGGGTATCATCTAGTCTGTCAGACTTGCAACAACTAGAGTGATTTCCTGAGCAACCTGTAGGACAAGCATTACGCCGGCTGAAACTAACGGTCACTGACCGTAGCCAATCATATGGTAAGTTGTCGCTCAGTTCACTAGGAAACCCTTGTGCCATTGACTCGAAGGTAAGACCACCCTATCCCAATTCTGGCCCTAGAGGCTTCAAGGAACGCCAACGGCCTCTAGGCGAGCTTTACTAACAATATAGGCGTCAAACTGAAAGTTATATTGCCCGACTACACCCTATGCTATCCAACTTACCAAGTCAGGCCCAACAGCTAACCATAAACTTCTAAAGCCTTGGCACGATAGAAAAACATCAGAATACCTCTAAATGGTAAGTAGGTGAACAGTGAACTCTTTATGGCGCACCCAACGTTAGTCACACTTAACATATCCTTTCCCAACTAGGGATACTATGGTATAATCTCATTAAGACTTATAGCCGCAAACCACAACGTACATAACCATTATCTATTAGTAGCAGCTAATCACAACATATAAGATCATTATTTACTTTCAAGGGCATAGGTTGTGTTTGGACGGAGTTTAACGGCATAAATCATCAAAAAATGAATAAAATAGTCACTTACCCTCTCTTCTCTGCCGAAAATGATTTGAGCAAATGATAAGGGGGCTTATATAGGTGTTGAGGTGGTAGCAGGGGTGGCACGGCGTGCCGGCCATAGCGCCAGGCCAGGGGCACGACGCGCTGGCTATAGCACTGGCCTAGCAGTGCGGCACGGTGCCCAGGGCGCCTGGCCTCCGGCCCCAGCCTCCTGCTCGCTCGATGCCATGTTCGTATACTCATCCGTCGGGCCCTTCCTTGCATGCATCGTACCCCAAAACTCTCAAAATACGTACGCACGCATCGGTTAAACTATAGAAACTTATGGGGTGTAACATTTAGACACTCATGTTCAAGAGAAAAACTTTAGAATTCATCATTCTAATAAAAAACATAAGTTAAAGAAGAAACCTAGTAAATGAACTTGTCTCTTCCTCCAAGAACTATGTACAAACTGATCAATATGATGAATGATTGATAAAAAATGCTCTAGATGTTATATTTATAAGCATGGGATCCAATGAATCTTTTTCCCTTAAGAAGTGCAGGTTTTAAACTTGAAAATCCATCCCAGAATGCACCTGGCTCGCCGCGACATCTACTGCACCCAAATTTTGACTTGAAATTCTTATGAAGTTTGCCTCCTGGCGTGCCGCACCATCCAATGAACCAAGGTGTTAGTCATATTCTCTGAAGTTCTGAGCCCGATGTGCCACTCCATCCAACGTAACGATGTGTTGGAAAATTTCCTAAGTCCAACTTGCTTCTGGCACGTCATTCCACTCATATCGCCAATGTGTTGAGAAAAATTTCCTCTGAAGTTGAGGCACTTGTGCGCCGCACCACCCAACGCACCAACTTGAGCATAATTTTCTCTGAAGTTGGGGGTTTGGCGTGCCACGCCAGCTATCTCACCAAGCCAATTTTTGCGAACTCTTCTTCCTTCACACCTTGAATCATTTTTGAGTCCTGTTTTGCTTGGTTTCCTACTCAAAACATATAAAGATACTTGTTAGCTCATAATACACACATAAATATGAATTCATGCATTTCGTAAGGATAATGAACTCAAAACAAGGAACAATATGGGCAAAAACATGGCAAATAGGCATACAAATATGCCCGACATCAATCTCATTTTTTTCTTTTAAAAAACACCATTGTTAAGCTTTGAAACATGTTTGACATTTTGCTATTTATATTTTTTATTACACCTATTTGAACATATACTAAAATTAGGCCAATGAAAAAAATATTTCCATCGTATTTTTGATGCCTCCTCATAATAAAAGATTGATTTTTAATTAAAGTTGTAAAAAATATTAAAGTCATGCTAAATCTGGTCAATGAAGAAATTTTCGTCGATTTTCGAGGCCTTCCTTGTACATAAGATGAATTTATTTTATTTTAAAAGTCACAATATATATTGATTATTGTTATTTTAGTTTATTTTGATAATGTTATAAATATATTTTCTATTTATGGTGAATGTCTATTTCTTACTAGGAAAGTTAGGGTTTGTAACTTTGTTACCAAGTAAGTTTTTCCCTATAAATAAAGGGGTTTTCCATTAATTGTATAGAATACCATATAATCTCTTTAACTCCTCAAGAGGATCCCATCAAGAGAAATAAGAACTTCTCTCCTTCTCTCTTTCTCTACAATATTCTTGTCTCTACAATATTCAGTTCTTTCTTTATTATTTCATAACACGCTACGCACGGTCCCGCCTTGAGCACTCACTCTGAGGTAAGAAAATCAAAGTTTCTTTTAAAAGATGAAGGTTGGTATTTCTTGATATTTATGTATTTACTAATAACAATATCGATTTTGTATATGAACTTGAGGAACGACTTATTGATTCACTTGGCACCATGCCTCATAATTGTTCTAGAAGAACAAACATTGTGGAAATATATTTGTTCCAATATAATATTTTTGAATATCCATTAATGAGCAAGAATGAGAATTTGCAAGAAGTTATATGATCACTAGAAGTGATAATATTTTTAGAGGCTTGTTACAATTACAACTGAAAATATGTAAGAGAAATCATCTATGTTATATGCATACCTCGATTTGCTCCCGAAGTAGCAATATCTTAAAAGAGGTTTTAAGATATCATACCTTGGTGTGGTTAAGGTATTTAGATGATCATGTTCCATTCCCCGAAGAATGAGAAATTGAGAACTTTTGATATATGTTACAAACATAGATCTAATACAGATCTAGTCCCTGAAGTGAATGTGACAACATCTAATAAAATCTTGAAATTTACTTCCCGAAGTAGTAAATCTGAAATTTACTTCCAAAGCAAAGCATCAAAAACTATATGGAAGCAATGGGTCTTGAGACACCATTAAAAGTGACAACAAAGCATCAAAATCCATATGATGCAATGGGTCTTGGAGACACCATTAAAAGTAAAACAAAGCATCAAAATTCATATGGGTGCAATGGGTCTTGGAGACACCATTAAAAGTGACAACAAAGCATCAAATCAACATCGTGCTAATGCTATGATATATTCTTTTAAGGCCATCATCTTGACGAAATTCTTAAAATTGAATATCTCATGATTAAGGATCCACTTGTTTTGTGGAATAGCCTAAAAGAAAGGTATGATCACCTGAAGATGGTCATCCACCCAAAGGCACGTTATGATTGGATCTATCAAGACTATAAGTCTGTTCATGAGTATAGCTCATCAACATTCAAAATCGTTTCAAAGTTGAAACTATGTCGAGAAACTAATGATGTTGATATGATTGAATATGTGGTAGTACATAATTAATTGAGAGCTCCGGAAGAGCTAATATATTACTACCTGAAGGAATGAAATTATTGTAGTAAGTCTCAAAAGGAAATTTATAAGTTTCAAGGACATTGAAAAAAAATGAGACTATAAATTATGGGAAGATTTCACATCTTCACGCTTACTACAATTGAAGGGTTATAAATATTTATGCAAGATTACCCGCCATTCTTTTTATTTAGTACATAAACATGGGTATGATGATGAAATTACATACGAAAGTAAACTAGAAGTTTACCGAAATATGTTGGCATAACTGGGTTGGCCATCCCGTTCAAATGTGATGCAAAAATAATTGAGGAATTCACGTGCATATATGTTGAAGAAATAAAAGATTCTTCAAGCAATTCTCTTGTGTTGTTTGTTCTCGCTGATAGAATGATCTTGATCAGCTAAGATTGGAATTATATTCCCTGGAAATTTTGAACTTATAAAAGGGTGAATATAACATCTTACCTACCATGTGAACCGCTTACAATAGATGCATCTATGCAATGGTCACATGTGTTTTGATATCAACTTGCAATTGATTTTTGTAAGGTTGTTTGCTCGAATTATTAAATTAAGAGCATAGTTCCAAATTATAAAATCATGTTGATAATGCCGATTCATATCTATGTTGGTTTAAAGCAAAAACCATGCCTCCACTATAGCTAAATCATTGATTATGAGAATAAAACTCCTAAATAAAATTTGGTATGAGATATGTTTATTTAACATATAGCAACACTTGAATGCATCGTCAACAAGGTTCCCTATCACAATTGGAACGTGGTCAGGAACAAAATAATTCCATCTAAAAATTTGAATGTGCGATATATGATTCAATTGCTCAACCACAACGCACAAAGATGGGTCCCCAAATGAGCTTGGGGGGTAAATGTTAGTTTTTCTAACATTAGGGAGAAGTGATTAGCAAATTCAAAATTGAGTGTGGGATGAATTAGATCCTTGGGAAAAAAAAGTGAACTTAAAGTCAATAGATAATTCACTTGCAAAATATTGCAAATCAATTGTCGATATATTTTCTAACTCTATTTTATAATTCAATTGCAAATGCTCCAATGAAAGGTCCTTGAAGGACAAGGTCTATGACGCCTGAAGCATGATAGACCAAACAGTTCCAAATATAGAACTCGTTGAAGAAGGAGTGGAGAAAATGATTAATATGGTCATAATGATGAGGCAAGTGCTTTAAGAAAGCACCATGGCATAACACTTCATAAAACCTTGACAAAGGTTCAGGTACCTGAAAATGACGAAAAATGAAGAGATCTCAATAAGTTATGTCGCATTGGAACTAATATCAAAATGATCGTCAACGATACTCTTGATATAATATAGCGCAATATTGTAAAAGATTGTGAGGATCCTAATTCTACATCTATTAAAGCATGTTGATGTAGAAATAATTATCATGAAATGATGTGTATTGATAAGCGTAAAGCTTGGACCTATATCCGACACTAGAAGATGTCACAGCATTTAAATACTAATAAATGTTATCACTTGACAAAATTTGTATGAAAATCCCCCAAGGATTTAAAATGCCCTAAGCATATCATTCAAAGTCTCGAGAAATGTATTCAATTAGATTGCAAAAATTATTGTATGGTTTGAAGCAAATCTGACGTATGTGGTATAATCGTCTTAGTATATTATCAAGGAAGGTTATATAAATGATGAAATTTGCCCATGTGTTTTTATAAACAAAACAAAACATCGGAGTTTGTCATACTTGTTGTTTATGTAGATGACATAAACCTTGTTGGAACTCCAATAGAGCTTCGAAAGGCAATTGCTTATTTAAAGAAGGAATTTGGAGATGAAAACCTTGGAAAGACAATATTATGTCTTGGTCTGAAAATTGAACATTTGAAAAATGGTGTCTTTATTCATCAATCTGCCTATACAGAAAAAGTGTTGAAAAGATTTTATATGGATGGTGCACATCCATTAAGTACTCCGATGGTTGTTTGATCACTTGATGTGAATAAGGATCCATTCCGACCTCAAGAAAGAAATGAGGAAATCCTTGGTCCTGAAGTACCATATCTTAGTGTGATTGATGCACTAATATATCTTGCTAATACTACAAGGCATAACATTTTGTTAATTTATTAGCAAGACGACCTTGCTGGTTGGTGCTGATGCCGGGTATTTATCCGACCCACACAAAGCTCGATCTCAATCTGGCTACGTGTTCATATGTGGAGGTACTGCAATATCTTGGAGATCTACAGCAGTCTCTCGTAGCTACTTCATCAAACATGCTGAGATAATAGCTATTCATGAAGCAAGCCGAGAATGTGTGTGGTTAAGATCCATGATACATCTCATTAGAGAAAATGTGGTTTAAACTCGTGAAAAAGTACCCACAATTTGGTAAGGAAGATAATGCCGCATGCATAGCACAACTAAAGGGAGGATTCATAAAAGGAGATAGAACGAATCACATATCGCCAAAGTTTTTCTACACACATGAACTCCAAAAGAATGGTGATATCAATGTGCAAACATTTGTTCAAGTGACAATGTGGTTGATTTATTCACCAAATCTCTACCAACTAAGCAATCTCTAAGAAGATGGTGCACAAGATTGGGATGCAAAGATTCAAGGATGTTCTCATTAGGGGAATTATGCGTTGTACTCTTTTTCCTTGTGAGGTTTGTCCCACTGGGTTTGTAAGGTTTTTAATGAGGCAGTTTGAAATGCGATATTAGATATGTGTACTCTTTTCCTTCAATTGATTTTTCACGCCGGGCTTTTTCTAGTAAAGTTTTATCGAGGCACATTATCTATCAAATAGACATCCGGGGAGTGTTATAAATATATTTTCATTTATGGTGAATGTCTATTTCATAAAGGAAAGTTAGGTTTGTAACTCGTTACCAAGTAAGTTTTCCCCTTTAAATAAAGGGATTTTCCATTCATTGTATAGAATACCATATAATCTCTTTAACTCCTCAAGAGGATCCCATCAAGAGAAATAAGAACTTCTCTCCTTCTCTTTTTCTCTACAATATTCTTGTCCTTTTCTTATTATTTCATAACAGATAAATATTTATTTGTTAGCACATTTTTACTAAGTGATTATACAGGTGTATGGAGTTTAAGCTTCTCAAGACAATGCTCGAAAGAAGCTTGAAAATCTCCGCGGTTCACCGTTTGTGTTTCCTTACATATCTTTACATCCTTAAAATTGTAAAAATGTAAAGAATAGTGGAAAATTTTCTTTTAGGTGTCGGGTGGGGGTATCTCTTTATTTTATACTCTTCTTATATTCAAGCTCGCTATGCGT
The DNA here is from genome assembly GCA_018107945.1 of Datura stramonium. Taxonomy (NCBI): domain Eukaryota; kingdom Viridiplantae; phylum Streptophyta; class Magnoliopsida; order Solanales; family Solanaceae; genus Datura; species Datura stramonium. The sequence continues at coordinate 43,889 of JACEIK010009206.1, forward strand.
TTAGACAAAATTTAGGCCGTAAATATTTTTACAAATAAATTTTCTCTGTTTAAGTGCTTAATTAATTAAATCATATTCTTGACGCTAGAAAAAAAATAGAGCTGCATTTTTTATTAACAAACAAATCTTTATTCTCTCTCCACCTACTATTTTTACTTATCCTTTATAAATATTCTTCATTAATTATATTGTTATATACTTTCTTATGTTAAAAGTTCATAACGTAATATACTTTTTTTCATTTTTCAAACTCACTTTTACAAAAAATATAATAAAACAATTCTTCACATAGTTACAATATAGTTCAATCAATTTTATCCTTTTAAGATCCTTTGTTATTACACTTCTTTAGCATAATAATGAGTTATACATTAGACTAGAAATACTACTTGAGAGTACTTTCTTTTCATATGATAGAAAAAAGTATTTTTCTTTTTATGTTAATAAAAGAATAAGTAGTAAAAATATTTATTTCCCTTTCACGCATATACATTTAATACACATTTTTAATACATATTTTACACTATTTTTTAATTTTATTTTCACTGTATATATTTTATATGTAAAATATGATTTTTGTTTCCTCCTCTTTTGATAAAATAAGTCTATCCAGGAACCACGTTTTGTGAATTCTAAAGGGTGCCTAATACCCTCTTTTAGGAATAATTTGAACCCTTACCTAGATCTAAATTGATTTTTCGCAGATTAAAACTTGAGTCATACATATGAATAATTAAAATATTTTCTGATTTTCCTTAAAAATTAGGTGGCGACTCTATATAATAATTATTTTTATTAGAGTCCATAAGTTGTACTTTATCTAACCTCAGTAAAAATAGGGTGCAATAGTGTCCTACACCTATTAAAGCTTATATAATTAGAATTAGAATTATAAGTGTATTCTTAACTTTTGAAAACCTATTGCTAGTCATAATACGTAGTATTAAAAGTCAATAGAACTGATACTCCTGATTCATTGCAAGAATTATTATCAATTATCTATGTTGGTTGAACATATCTAACCTCTTAGAATGAGGTTAAGATCATTGTCGCAAGGTTGAGGATGGCTTTGACATTACTATTATCTACCCATTAACGTGTAAAAAATTTGCGACACATCTTTGCTTCATTTCAAAGAGTTTTGCATGTCTTTAGGTACTAATTTAACTTAATATTGACCTCATTATGCTATGTTTCAGGAACCCAAGTAAAATGAATAAAGGAGGAGTTAAAGCCACAAATCTGTCTAAGAACTAAACAAAGGGCAGAGCATCTTTTGAAAGGACGGTTTGCACTTTCAAGTGTCCATTAGTTCTAGCTTGATCTAGAAACCACTTCCAAGTGGTTAGTATTTGATGAGGTGAATGATGGACCATCTTTTTAGAAGACGACCCATTAATTGAAAAACAGATCACTTGGTCAAAAATGCCAGAGTCAAAGGATGACATGAAGGATGGACCATCTTTCTAGAAGATGGTCCTCCAATCAAGGGATGGACAACAACTTGTTAATTGGCAAAGAAAAGGACGGTCCATCCCTGCACACTTGGGAACCTTCGATTTTAAATGAATTAGGGGATATTGAGGCTTAGTATAAATAGTATTTTTCTTCCTTCTTTCACATATACTTATATATACTGGCATATACTTAGAGAGATCAGATCTTAGATAGAATAGTTCATAGTTCTTAGCATAGAAAGTAGACCTATCTTGTATTTTAAAGAGTTAAATTCATCAATTTAAGTTTTTTTCTTCAAATTGCAATTTCATTGGTAAGTAGTTACTTGCTTTGTTCTCCTCTTCTTTCTATGTATAGTTGTCACGACTCGAACGTGATACGGGACCTAGAACCACGAATGGCTCCAAGCTAAGCCACAGTACATGCATAACATAAGAATATGAATACACTAAGAGGAAATAAACTGTAAAAAGAAGCATAAGTGGAAGTCTGAGATATCATAAAGCATAAACGGGGACAATAAATCAACACACCTGCGCATTTATACATCATAGTTTGAAAAGCAACTAAAACATAAGATGAGCTCATGGGAAAAGCCCCCAACTAACTCTGCTAAGTCTGTAACTAAGAAGACATAAAAGGGACATAAACCAAAACTGATGTCCTCGGATGATGAGGACTCACTAAGAGCTAGACTGAACTGGAGCAAGAGTGAAGCTAATGACGAGGCTGAGACTGATCACCCGAACTTATATCATGAGATAATATAGCACAAAAGTATGAGATCAGTACTTTGAGCGTACTGAGTATGGATGACAAGTAAAAAATAATAGAAGATGCATTATGATAAAATCATGAACCTAACAAAGACATAAACATGAGATTTCCATCGTAATAAGAAGTATAATGACCCAAGATTTTGAAAATGAAGTCATAAGGCTTAATAGGTTTGAAATCATAAATAAAACTCATAAATAGATCAATGGGTCAAAATGCAATATAAATCATGATATCATAAGTCCTGAATATGGACAAACATATAACAGGAGGAACAGTGGGAGATTCTTATAACCGACATACTCCAAGTGAGAATTCATGGAGTCCAGCTTGTAACCCTAGTTGGGAGGTGTGTTCATACTTTACCAAGGATAAGAACCATGACGTGATATCACTCACGAGCACATTCAGGCAAAGGAGACACTCTCTACTGGCAAGGACCCCTTATCCTATGGTGACACGTAGTTCTGAGACCTGGGTGTGCTAAACCTCAACTTACTCAGTATTAAATACTACTCTCAAAACATACATAGTGATCATATAATAATCATGAAAAATACTAGGTTTTCCATGGTCTAGTTAGAAATCATGAAATTCATATATTGGTTAACATACGTGAACTAGCCAAACAATGCTAACAATTCAGCCATGATACATAAGCTTGAGATCCATGAAATTCATACATAATTGAGTAAATTATCATAACTTGAATATAGAGGTGCATGATTGTTTTTCATACAAATCATGTAATTATAATCATAAAAATAATTAGAATCATGAGAGAATCAATTTCATAAGATTGCATGGAGTTTTTCATCAAAAAGGGCCTAAACCTAGAAATTCATGAAAATCATAGTTGGAGATCTGAAAGAATTGAAATCATGTATTGAGCTTGAAGTTGGGAATGGGGGTGGAAGAAATTACCCATCCATGACCCCACATACCTAAGCTTTGATGTATTCTTGCTTAGACTTGAGACCCAAGAAAATTGAGAAGAAGAAGAACCCTAGCCGCTCGAGAGCCTTGATCTTCAATCTACTATGTTTTTGAGAAGAATGAGAGTTTAGGCTGAGTAAACCCCTCTAATTCACCCTTTAGGAAACCCAAAAAGACCTAGGTTAGGAGTTAAAATCATAGAAACTTACTAAAATGCCCTTATGAAAATGAGCTAAAAACTGCACTGCCAGCCTTCATAGGTCGTACCACGACTCGTGGTGACATACCATGGATCATTGTATGCATTCGTGGCTTCTGGGTGACCTAAAAGCTTGCGGAAACTCTTACCATGGACCCCCATTAGGAGTCATACATTGATACCACATGTCGTACCATGATTCATGGTGTCTATGCTTGTTCGTTGTCCGTCAAACCTGATAGTGTTTCATTAAACTGCTCATAACTTTTTCCTCCAAACTCCACTTGATGCAAAGTTGGATGCATTCGAAAAAATACTCAAAGGGCTTCCATTTTATGTGGTGGATCACCCAAAAATACTTTATAAAGTTATAGTTATGGTAATTTAAAGTTGACCCTTGTACTTATATGAAGGCTCAATCATTAGGAAAGCTCTCAACTCAACTTAATGTTGGAGGTTCCTTAAGACCTTAATTTGTATTTATTATGGTTCTCACACTTAGTAATTGATCTTAACACCTTGTTTTCCATAAAATTCATGGGGTTCGTGTCTATGTCCATATCTAGAATAGTTTTAAACTTAACCCAAAAGTTTGAGGCATTAGAATATATAAACTCACGACTGAATCAATAATTCATAGCATTATACAACTAACCATTTTCTGAACTCCATCTCATCAGTCTTGGTATGACTTATACCACCTTATCACAAATCTTACTGAGACTTTTATTAAGGAAAAATCGTCAATTTTTCTGCTGGTTTATACTCCAAATCTTCGATCTTGTCTTTGGGACTTTTGAGTTGTTACAGTTGGTAAACCCAGATCTAGGGTTGTGAACCCAATTAATTGTGAACCCTAATGATCCCAATTGGTTAAAATTAATTGTGGGCTTAAGACCATTTGATTGATTTGTGGATTGTAAAGTGTGATTGCTGATTTAAGTCATTCAGTCCTGCCCAATTACCTTTATGGTGCTTGAGAGACCCAACTTAGGTTGTGTTAGCATCAATCAACAATAACTCAAGTCTCTAACCCTTGTTTAATAGATTTAGCTAGACATAGGATGAATTCCTATTGGCAATAAGCAATTGGGTAGAAAGGATATCTCTTCAATTTGATAAAATTGAGATAGACTGACACCATTGGTATTATTAAAAGATACCCATTGGTTGCTAAGGGATTGCTTGCATGTTCAATAATAATCCATTCTCAATTTACCCATATTGGGGGTGATTTAGAGGGATTGATCCAAAATTGGAGTCACATCCCTAGTATTTCTCATTACACTATTGTAATATAAAACAATTTACATTCCTTAGTTATAGCTATATTTCTCCTAAACCTAATCTGAATAGTCTCTAAACTCTTAAATCTAAATTGACAAGTGCTAGATTGTTTAGGTCTACTAAAGTCCCTATGGATTCGACCCCGACTCTAAGTTGGGTATTATCTTTGCATCGACCAGTTACACTTTCAAATATTGGAGTGGGTTTGAGCGAAGATTAAATTCTATGGCGCCATTGTTATGGATTTTGACTAGGTACTATCTAGAATTATCGATTTACTTTGTTTGATTAGACCTATTCTTTCTCTTTTTCTTTAATTTTTGTTTGAAATAGGGTCATGGCTCTACCATTGGGAGAGGTGGAGAATGTGTTTGTGGAAGTCAACAATGAGGTTGACTACACAAGTACCATTGTTCTACATAGAATGAATTCTACATCTTTCAAAATAGATGATAGCATATATACAATGCTCAAAGCGGAGGGTCAATTCCATAACTCCACCGACAATGACCCTCACCAGTATTTGAAAAATTTCTTGGAGGTGTGCAACCTCCACAAATAGAACAACATCTTCGATGATGCCATTCGGCTAATTGTATTCAAATACTCATTGGTCGGGAATGATAGAGAATGGTTACACAGGTTGCCTCTGAATTAAATCCATACATGGAAAGAGCTTGTTAATGTATTTCTCAAAAAGTGGTTCCCACAAAGCAAGAAGGCGGACCACCATGTTAATATCTTTTATTTCCAACAGCTCTCTAGGGAGCAACTGTTTAAAGCTTTGGAACGTTTCAAGCAGTATATACTTAGGGCACCCAACCATGGGTTCCCTGAGCATATTTTGCTTGAAAAGTTCTATATAGGCCTATACCCATTGAGATTATCTATTGCAAAAATGCCACTAGGGATGCTTCTTCGACAAGACCTTTAATTGGGATGCCATTATCTCAGATAAGATTGCAAAGAACAATCATGCATGGCATATAGGATATGAAAGTGGAGGGATAAATATGGAAACTCCTTCATTATCTCACTTGATGAAGGAGAACCAAGATCGTGATCAAATGTTGGCGGCCATGGCCACTAACATAGACCTACTTACCAAAAAGTTGATCGAAAATGAGGTTAAAAAAAGGAGATACATAGCTGAACTGAACTCATGAAATAAAATTAGAATCATGAGAGAATCAATTTAATAATAGTTCATGGTGTTTTTAATCAAGAAGGGCCTAGCCCTAGAAATTCATAAAAATCATAGTTGGAGACTTGAAGGAATTGAAATCATGTAATTGAGTGTGGAATTGGACATGATAGTGGCAGAAATCTCGCATTCATGACCCAAGATAGCTACAGTTTGATGGATTCTTGCCTAGACTTGAGACCCAAGAGAATTGAGAAGAAGAAGAACCCTAGTTGTTTGAGAGTCTTGAGAGGTTTGATCTTCAATCTACGGTGTCTTTAAGAGAAATGAGAGTTTAGACTGAGTAAAACCCTCCAATACACCCTTTAGGTAACCCAACACGACCTAGTTTAGGAGCTAAAAACATAAGAAATTACTAGGATGCCCTTATGAAAATGAGCTGAAAGACTACCTTGCTAGCCTTCACAGGTCGTACAACGACTCGTGGAGATGTACCACAAGTTGTGGTGACATACCACGGATGATGGTATGCATTCGTGGCTTTTGGGTGACCTAAAAGCATGTGGAAACTCATACCTCAGACCCTAAGTCTGAGTCATACCTTGATACCTCGAGTCATACCATGACTCGTGGTGTCTAGGATTGTCCGTTGTCTGTTAAACTTGACAATACTTCACAAAACCACTCATAACATTTTACTCTGAACTCCAATTGACACAAAGTTAGATGTCTTAGAAAGAAGACCCAAAGGACTTCAATTTGATGTGATGGATAACCTAAAAATTCTTTTAAAAATGGGAGTTATGGTCATTTTAAGTTAACCCTTGTAAGAACTTATATGAAGGTTGAATCGGTAGGAAAGCTTTCAACTCAACTTTATGCTAGAGGTTCCTTATGACCTTAATTTGTATTCAGTGCACTTCCCACACTTAAGAATTGATCTTAACACCTTGTTTTTCATAAAATTCATTAGGTTTTGGTCTATTCCTATACCTAGAACAATTTTCAAACTTAGTCCGAAAGTTTGAGACATTGCAATATCTCAACTCATGACTAAAATGACAATTCGTACCATCATACCATGGATCAGTTTCTGAACTCCATCTCATGAGGCTTTATACGACTTATACCACCTTATCACGAGTTGTACTGAGGAAAAGTTTTAGTGCTGGTTCATGCCCCAAATCTAGGGTATGGTCTTTGGAAATTTTGGGTTGTTACATTATCTTCCTCTTGGGAACATTTGTCCTCGAAGGGAGACTAAATAAGCTTAAAAGGTAGGGAAAGAGTTGCAATCCCAAAACTGAATGTTATAGACTAAATACTGATGGAGTGATTGACTTCGAATGGAGATACGTAGCTGAACTGAACTCATGAAACATATATACATACTAAAACATGAGAGTAACTAACAGACATGAAAATGTATAACATACGGAGTAGGAAACTAGTACCTCAAACTGGAAGGGAAAATATGTGGTTATTTGGCCATCATATCTCTTCGGCTTCCCATGTGGCTCCTTCAAATAGTTGATTTCTCCATAAAACCTTCACGAAAGCTACCTCTTTATTCCTCAACTTGTGCACCTAACGGTCAAGAATCTCAACCGAACCTTCTCATAAGTGGGATTATCCTTCACCCCGATTCTCTCTACCGGTACAATTAGAGTTGGATGGCTAATGCACTTATTCAACAAGGACACATGGAAAACTAGATGTACTAAAGCTAACTCTGTAGGCAACTCCAACTCGTAGGCCACATTGCCAATGCCTTAGAATCCTATAAGTACAAACATATCGGGGAATAATCCTCTCTTTCTTGCCAAACCTTATAACCCCATTCATGGATGACGACTTTAGAAACACCCAATAATCAACTGTGAACTTAAGCTCTCTCCTTTTAACATCTGCATATGATTTCTAATGACTCTGAGCTATTTTCAGCCCTTCTCTAATAAGCTAAACTTTCTCCATGGTCTTATGAACGGAATCTGGCTCTACAAGCATAGCCTCAACTACCGCAAACCATCCAATAGGTGACCTAAATCTCCGCCCATAAAGAGCCTCAAATGGAGTCATCTGAATACTGGAGTGGTAGTTGTTGTTGTAGGAAAAATCAATAAGGGGCAATTGATCATCCCAACTACCCTTGAAATTAATCACGTAAGATCTCAACATTTCCTCTAATGTATGAATGACCTGCTCGTCCTAACCATCTGTCTGCAGGTGAAAAGTTATCCTAAGCATGACCTGAGTACCAAGGCCCTTTTGAAACAACTTCTAAAACTGTGAAGTGAACTGAGTACCCCTATTTGAAATGATGGACAATGGGACTCCAAGAAACCGAACTTACTCTTATATGTAATGCGTAGCATAATCCTTAGCTGAATCTGTAGCCTTAACTAGTAAAAAATGTGTTAACTTATTAATCCAATCCACAATCACCCATATAGAATCATGTTATCGGCGCGAATGAGGTAAACCTGTGATAAAGTTTATATTTATATCTTCCTACTTTCAAGTCGGAATACTAATATCCTATAGCATACCTCCTAGTCTCTGATACTCATTCTTCACTTGTTTGCAATTTGGAAACTTAGCCACAAATTCTGTAATGTCCTTCTTTATGCCATTCCACCAATAAACTTCCCGTAGATCACGGTACATCTTGGTGGAACCTGGATTGATATAATATTGAGAGCTATGAGCCTCTCTCAAAATCCTCTATCTTAAGTCATCCATATCTGGGGAACATAGTCGGCCCTGAGATTAGAGTACACCATCTCCCCCTTGGGAGAAAACCTCCACCTTCTGATTTCGGACTGGTTCCTTTAACCAAGATAGGATCCTCATCTTTCCTTGCTTTAACTTCTGATACAAATTAAGACTCCATACCATTCTGGACCACAACACTATCATCCACTAAATCAGTAAGGAAAACACCTAAGCGAGCAAGCTTATGGACATCTTTCACCAATTCTTTCCTCCCATCCACGACATGAGACACACTCCCCATGGACAACTTGCTAAGAGAATCTGCCATTACATTGTCCTTGCCCGAATGATAAAGAACACTCATATCATAGTCCTTGAGAAACTCAGGACATCTCCTTTGTCGCAAATTCAAGTCCTTTTGAGTGAACACATACTGAAGACTCTTATGATCCATCAACACATCCTCATGCACCCCATACAAATAGTGCCTCCAAATCTTCAAGGAAAATGCTACTGCTGCTAGCTTAAGGTCGTGTGTCTGATAATTCTTCTCATGAGTCTTAAGCTGTCTCAAGGCATAAACAATGACCTTCCCATGCTACATCAACACACACCCAAGGCCAATTCTAAAGGCATCACAATATACTATAAAGCCATCTGTTCCCTCTAGTAGGGTCAAGATCAAAGCGGAAATGAACGGGGTCTTTAACTCCTGAAAGCTCCTCTCACAAGAATCAGACCAATGAAATTTGACCTTTTTTTGAGTCTATCTGGTCAGTGGTGAAGCAATGGATGAAAATTTCTTTATGAAACTCCAGTAGTAACCAGCTAAACCCAAAAAGCTTCTAATTTCAGTAGGAGTGACAGGTCTAGGCCAGTTCTTCATTGCCTCTATCTTCTGAGAGTCTACCTGAACACCTTCACTAGACACTACATGGCCATGAAAGGCAATTGACTGCAACATAATCCTCAAATGAGTAGCCTGCTCCTCCTCACACAAAGAATATACAAGGAGATCATCTATGAAGACAATGGCAAACATATCTATGTACTTCCTGAACACCATGTTCATCAAATCCATGAAATTTGCATGAATGATCGTTAGTCCAAAAGACGTACCTATAATGTTACACCCCGTAAATTCTCAACATGTAGATGGCCTATTCGCATATTGGTTAAGAGTTTTTGAATGCCATACATGCTAGGAAAAGGCTCGGGAAAAGACCGGATAAGAAATTCGTCGAACCATCGCGGAAGGAGCCAGGGCAGAACCCCTCCGCGATGGCAACGTGCCACGGAGAGAGGGCCTCCGCGTTGCTCCGTGTCACGGAGGCCTTGTCCAGGCCCAAGTATAAAAGCCCCCAACTTCGGTTTTAATGTTAAATTTCATACAATTTCCAGTGAAAATAGAGAGAAAATCATAGAGGAAGAGGAACGAAGGTTTCTTAACAATATTCATCCGATTACGCCATCAAACACGGTCCAAACTCGAATTAATCCTAGATATCGAGGTATTTAGCAGCAAGGAGCATTCCTACGGATTTAGTTTCGTGAATTTCGACCGGCGAATTGTCGTGCTACCGAGATAAGGTAAGTGGAATTGCTCCAAATTAGTGTCAATATACTCCTAGCCCTAAAGTGAGTATTTCTCCCTTCTGGACTTTCGAGAAA
>JACEIK010009207.1:0-54058 GCA_018107945.1 Datura stramonium
CAGCGTGGCACGCTGCTTGGGCAGCGCGTTGCAGCCTCTTGGTCGCGCAGCCACCCTGCCGTGGCACGTTGCCAACGCGCAGGTGGGCTGTTTTGGGCAGTCTGCCTGCCGTGGCACGTTGCCGACGCGTAGGTGGGCTGTTTTTGGGCCTCCTCTTTGCCGACGTTTGCGTGTTTATTCCGTCTCCAAGCCTCTACTTCACCTACTCACGGATTAGCTCCTCAAAAGTCATCAAAACCTATAAAACAAAGGCTAATCATGTTGGTTAGCACATATATTCACATTTATATAAAATTACATGAAAATGTATAAAATAATTTAGACAACAAGACTAATTTAAGTGGTTATAAAGCATATCACAGGCATGATATTTTCCGTGATCACCCATTACACAACCTATCTCTATTGCTCCCTATAGGATGGCTCCAGACAGAGCTAAAGAGTTGAGATCAGTTGAAGGACTTGTTAGATAAGGGCTTTATCAGGTCAGAGCATGTCTCCATGGGAATTGCACCGGTGTTATTTGTCTGGAAGAAGGATGGTTCCCTTCGCATATATATTGATTACCGGTAATTGAACAAGGTCATCGTCAAGAATAGGTACCCTTTACCCAAGATTGATGATTTGTTTGACCAACTCGGGGTGCTAGATGTTTCTCAAAGATACATCTCAGGTCCGGGTATCATCAGCTCAGGGTTCGGAAGTGTGATATCGAACAGCCTTCAGGACATGGTATGGCAATTGAGTTTTGTAGTTATGTCTTTTGGACTAACAAGCACTTCTGCTTTTATGGACCTGATGAACAGGGTTTCAAGAAAATATCTAGACATGTTCATCGATGATAATATCCTTATATACTCTTGGTAATAGGAAGGAGCATGCCGCTCACTTGAGAGTAGTGCTTCAGACCCTCAAGGATCGTAGTTGTATGAAAAGTTCGAAAGTAATGAATTTTTGGTTGGAATCTGCGGCATTTTTAGGTAATGTGGTATCAAGTGAGGGCATAAGGGTGGATTCTCATAAAATTGAAGCAGTAAAGAATTGGGCCAGACCGGTGAATCCTTCAGAAATTCAGAGTTTCTTGGGCCTAGCAAGCTACTATCAGAGGTTTGTTGAGGGATTTTCATCAATTGCAGCACCATTATTGGAGTTATTTCGAAAAAAGGTAAAAGTTCCAATGGTCAGAGACTTGTGAGAAAAGCTTCCAAGAGTTGAAGACTCGACTCACTTCAGCACCAATGTTGACCCTACCCGAGAAATTTCCGATGGTTTTTTAGTATATTGTGATGCTTCGAGAATCTGTCACGACCCGAGAGGGGACCCGGATCCTAGACATGGGACAAGGGCAAGAGACCCCAAGTCAACCCATGCATAAGCATTCACTAACTCGTTCAATAAGCAGGAAGAAACATAAATATCAACTCATTGGAAGTCTAACTTAACATCAGAACAGAATGAACATCTGGTGACCACTATCTAAGTCGATAAGCCTCTAATCGGACTGAGCCGATGGGGGTAACACCCCCAGCAAGCTCGGAAATACTAAAACACTAGAAAATATGCGCTCAAAATAACTAAAAGTCTAGTCTTCGGAGGATGAGGACTCACCAAACAATGATGCTAACTCTGATAGATAGCTACGACGAGGTTAAACTGTGGTCCTATCAAACGATGCAACATAGAAATTAACATGCGATTAATACGTGCAATGTACTGAGTATGAAAGGTAAGTAAAACCGCTAAGAGAAATAACAGTATTTCAAAACCGTCATACATATATGATAGCCTTTAAAGGTAGAAAATCACAAGCATTCCATTATGAAATCGTTTCCTTATTTAATACATGGTCATGCATGGCTTTGGAGCGTCATGACTAAATCAGATGACTCAAGGCTAAATCATAACATTTATAATAAAGCGGAACAATAGGTAAACCTTGCTTTTCAAACATGCATGTGCATAGATAATCATCATGAGTAATAGATATGCAAATTCAAATGAAATAAACTGATGGGAACTCGTCATCAGCGACATACCACGATAGATCTACACGTGGTTCAATATCTGCTCAAGTGGGTAGAACTCGATCATAACCTTGCCAGGGCGATGGACGATACCATGATATCGATATCAAGCTCAAAGGGCCAATCGGGCTGGGGATAGCTCACAAAGGGGTACCAATAATATAATAGAATCGCCTACGTTGGTGCGTATTTATGGGGCATAGGGTAGTCGGCCCTTAGCCTTCTTGGTGCTAGACTCTTATCCTAAAACATGCAATGCTCTACATCTGCATTATAAATACAAAGCTCAACATCGCCGGTAGTGGCTCAACATGCAGTCATGCATAAACTCAATATCGTATGAAATGAAGCTCAACATTGTCTATTGACAAAGCTCATTATGAATCATGCATGCATTAGACATCATATAAATATGAAGCTCAACTGTGTCATCTCGACAAAGCTTAGAATAGAATCATGCTTAAACTCAACATCATGTGAAATGAAGCTTAATGACAACATACATCTCAATTATGAATTCATGCATATGAGAAGCTTTACTACGACACATGCACAAGCTCAAGAATGATGGAGACTTTTGTCAAAATCATGTGGTAAGGCTACCTTAGAAATATGCCCCATTGCTCATCAACATAGGGACCTTGCCAAAGCCTTATCATGCTTAGACCCATTCAATTCGTTTGGAAATGTTATAATTTGGGAGGTACACTCCAAAACAAGTAATAAAATCAATTCAATAGAAATCATCATCCATGCTCAACATTGGGCACAACCTAAAGCTTCATTATACTCGAGTCAATTCAACCTTCCTTTGAAAGCATTATCTAAATCATTAGTAAGTTTGGAAACATGCTTTTCATTTATGTCCATCATCATCACATTCTGTTGGCTTTCCCCACACATGGGCGTTTTAGATTCAATTTTAAAAAATAATTTTTGTAAAAGAAATTAAGTTGGAATCTTCCCAAGCTCGATAAATCATCAATATGTTCAATTTAATCATAACCATGAGTAGAAATGTAATAATCATGCATTTGAATGAAAACCCATACTTGATCATCACAACTAGTCACAAATTGATAGGGAATGGGCATGGGTGTGGAAGAAAGCACCCACTCATGGCCTTACACACATGGGAATGAAGAATCCTAACTCTTCGTAATTGCCCAGTTGGGAATTTCCCTTGAAAACCTTGAATTTCTCCTCACTTTGTTCACTAGCTCTCACCCTTGCATGCATGAAGAAAATGGCCTAGATGGGTCTTTCTCAGCTTAAAACCCTCTATTACAAGCTTAAAACGACGTAGTATAGGCCCTTAGAACTTAGGAATTACATAAAAGCCCTTACTGGCGAAAATAGCGTCGGGGTCTTAACGGACGACTCGTTACTAGGGGACACGATCCGGTGTTCACTCGTCAAGTGCACTGCCTCATCATTCATGAAAACTCCACTGGATTGATAATGGCCCACCTAACGAGTCATTAGTACTGACGACGAGTCGTTGGGTACCATCCGTCAGAAGATACCGCCCCGGATAAGCTTCAACATCCTTCTCTAAGACCGCCCCACGACGGACACATGAAGATTCGTGGTGACTAACCACAGTGGTTATCGCCCGTAGGGACCTTGAGTCCTTCAACATCCCAGGATTTCCCACGAGTAACTTGACGTTCAGTAGGCCTCTTCACGAGAGTCGTTAAGTGACCCGTTACGCAACTGGCAACATTTTCGAATTTTCTCCTGATTCACTCCACGGATCCGATTCTTGAAATTCCCGGGTATAACAATATCTCCCCCATTGGGAAAATTCATCCTTGAATGTTAAAAACACACAAAACCTAGAAACAACAATCACTATGTATATATAGATGCTAATCATTGATATTCAAGCCGAAAACTTACGGAACGACTACTCCCAAAGAGAACCACATAGCTGGTCAGAGTTCAAACATCACTACACATATCATATAATAAAACAAACTTATGTCATGAATAGAACATGAAGAAAAAGAAAAACTGAATAGGGAGTTTTAGGGGAAAAAATTTGATACCTCAAACTGAAGTTGAACCGATAGGAACAAATGGGGGTGTTTAGCCATCATATCCATTTCGGCCTCCCCGTGGCTCCCGTACATAACGCCCTAGCTCACTCAGGCAAATCCCACATCGTAAAAGAGAGGAGGGAGTCTTGAGCTGTTGGTGAGACTGGACTTAATACGTGGCGCCTTTTGGGTTGAAAATACAATGGAAAAAACCGTGTTGGGGCGAGGCTCAAAAGCGGACAATACTTCATAGTTTTGGGCCAGGGTCATTGCAGATGGCCTCAGAGGCGACTCTCAGCTCATTACATGGTGGGGAAAACCTCGGCGGACCTGAGTCCCTTATGGGGGTGAGTGCAGGGACATCGATCGTAACGCACAGCTCACCTAGGAAAATCCCACATTGGAAAAGAGAGGAAGTCCTGGGCTGTTTAGTGATGGACTGGACTTAATACTGTGAGGCACCTTTTCGGTTGAAAATCCAAGGGGATGAAACCGTGCTGGGCCAAGGCTCAAAACAGAGACAATACTTCACGGTGTTGGGCAGAGTCATTACAAATCGGACTTGGGTGTGTGTTGATGCAGCATGGGAATGTGATAGCGTATGCTATAAGATAGTTGAAAATCATGAGAAAAATTACCCGACCCATGATCTTGAGTTGTCCCTTGGTGGTGTTTGCATTGAAGACATGGTATTTACTACTTGTATGGGGTCCCACGTGGATGTATTTACGGATCACAAAAGCTTGCAATATGTGTTTACACGAAGTCTCAATCTTCAACAAGGGTGGTGTGAGTTACTCAAGGACTACGATATGAGTGTTCTTTACCGCAGGTAGGATAATGTGGTAGCGGACACACTTAGTAGGCTATCTATGGAGAGTGTATTCCACGTGGATGAGGGAAAGAAAGAGTTGGTTAAATATGCCCATCAGTACAGGTTGGGAGTTAGGTGGTTGACTCGACCGATGGCGGCGTTATTGTGTAAAATGGATCTGAATCATCCTTGGTGACTGATGTGAGGGCTAGCAAGATGAGAAGGGATTCGATGTTGGTAAAGCTGAAAGAAGCCATCCAGAGTCAAAGAATTGGAGGTTTCTCCCACGGGGGACTGGTGTATTGCGGTACTAGGAGTCGTCACGTGTGTTCCAGACGTAGATGATTTGAGGGACAAGATATTGCATGAGGCACATGGATCCAGGTACTCTATCCATCTGGGTGCCACCAAGATATATCAAGATTTGCGAGAAATATATTTGTGGAACAGTATGAAGAGGTGTTACACCCCATAAATTCTTGGCATGTAAATGGCCTATTAAATGTTGGTTAGGTTTTGGAATTCCATACATGCTGGGAAAGGCCCGGGGAAGACCGGACGAACATTGCATCGAACCACCGCAGGAGAAGCCGGGGGCAGAACCTCCGCGATGGTAGCATGCCACCGAGGGAGAGGGCCTCCCGTGATGGTGGCGTGTCCGCAGGCCCTGTCCGGCTTAAGTATATAAACCCCTCTTCATTTCTTCATTTCCACTTTTAATTTTCAGAAAACGACCTAGGAAGCAGAGAGGAATGAGGGTTTTAAGTAAATATTCAACCGATTACGCCGTCAAATGCGGTCCAAACTCAAATTAACTCTAGATACCGAAGTATAAAGTACTGACATTCCTGTGAGTTGGTTTGTGAAATTTGGCTGGAGAATCATCGTCCTACCGAGCTAAGGTGAGTGAAATTGCTCCAAATTAGTGTTAATAGCTGGCCCACAAGTGAGTATTTCTCCCTTGGACTTTCGAGAAATAGCGAGTTTTTAGTTTTCGATAAGTTAAAGTTTGGGCTATATATATATATATATATATATTAAAAGTGATATTTTCTTTGAGATATTGTCAATTTAGTCTAATTGCTATGAATGTGAATACAGTTGGAAGAAATAGCTAAATATTGGTGAGTTATGCCGGTTAGCCGGAAAGCCGACAAGGCGAGGTATGTAAAGTCGGTTTCTTCGGCAAGTTAGTAGTTCCAGTATAGTAACGTTGCTCAAGTGCTATTAGAATGTTTCAGAAGTCGCATATTATGCTTAGCATAAATTTTGATACGATGTTGGAAGCATCATGTCATGTATAGCGTGAAATTTACTAGCACGATATAAATTCTAGTAGAAAATGTCGAAAGCATTTAGCGTGCGGTATGTGATTTAGTAAAATGCGTTAGGATATTATTGTGTTCAGTCGAAACTAGTAAAGCAATATAAGTTCCCGTAAGGTATTTCAGAAATAGAATAGTAGCCTAAAATGAAGTTTAGAGAGCATATTAGAAGTAGTAAATCATGTTTTAAACTCGGTTATACGGCATGATTCTCGGTAGAAAAATTATATCTTGTTAAGTATTAAACTCAGCACAGTATGACAGAAGATTATATATATGCTGCATTATCAGTCTCAGCATGTATTAAATACATACGTACCACTATCATTAGTTTCAGCATGTAGTATATACATGCACATTATTATCAGGATTTCAGCATGTGAGTACCTTCGATTAGTATTACTAGTTGAGACGACTGTATTGTTTTGGGGTTGAATTACCTAGCATTCATGGTACCCAGGGTTAATAGCTATATCTGACTCATCCGCCAGAGGGAGATACGTCGCTCTACGGAGTGGCATGTCGTCCCCGGGGGCGAAGATAGGATGGCGGTTTCCCCATATTTTGCCTTGGTTGGCTTTTATACACCCCCGTCAGCGGAGTACGCTAGAGGTGTTGATTCTGGAAGTCCTCCGGACTCACGTAAAGTTATAGTCAGGGGCTCAGTGAGCCCAAGTGCATGGGGGACCGACGGGATGCTTATAGTTACTATGGGAGATGGGATGACCGGTAGGGGTATAGATTGCGTGTTCCGTTGTACCTCCCGACTTATGGGGGCCGAGTAAGGTTTATGTGTGCTATGTTATGTTATGTTATGTTATATTATGCCATGTTACACTAGATATGAATAGATCGTGGTAAAACGCTACATTTCCAAGTATGACTCCTACTCCATTCAAGTATAGTTGCGGGCAGTCTTGAACTCATACTTTGAGTCGATTTGTATGCTATTTCCTTCTACTTCAGTTCTATTAGTTAAATTGCTTGTCTTCAGTTACTTTTCTAGTTCATTGCTTTATACTGGTACCAGCGTACGGCGCCGGTTGGGGCGCTGCATTGCCTGCAGGTACTCATAGAAGAGCTGACCCTCATGATTCTAGCCAGCACACAAGGGTACATCAGCTCAGTTATCCGGAGATAGATAGCTAGAGGTGTATCCTTTTTCTTTGTTATGCAGTATGGGTGGGCGAGTTTGTCCGACCATATTATCAATATTCTTAGAGGCTTGTAAGATTGTATATTCCCTGTGGTTAGCTGTACCGGTCACGTGAGGCCAGCCAATATGTCTTAGTTGTTTATGACGGCCGCGTGAGGCCTCGTTCAGTTAGTGGTGACCTTGTCGGTTACGTAGCGGTTGCTTTGTTTTCTTGATTCGAAGTAACTGAACAGCATGGTTGCCTTGTCAGCCCGCATAGGTTCCTTCACTTACCACTGTTATTTCTGGTTAGCTGTTGTTTGCTTACAATTGGCTATAGGCCTAGTCGGCCGGAGGCTGTATTTAAGATCGTTATATAGCCCATCGTTTTCTTGAATCTAGAGGTGAGAGCCAACCGGGCACCAGAAGTGCTAGGCTCAGCAGTCTAACAGTTCAGGTCCTAGTAGGGCACCAGGTGCCAGTCATATCCCCCAAGCCGTGGCGTGACAGAGGGATACTGCAAAATTCGTAGCTAAGTGCCCGAACTGTCGGCGAGTGAGTCGTCACAAGCGCTGGAGGTGTACTTTTGGATATTAGCATTCCTAATTGGAAGTGGGAAGAAATCAATATGGACTTCATAACTGGGTTGCCCCATACTTGCCGGCAATGACTCATTTAGGTATTGGTTGACAGGTTGGCAAGGCGGCACATTTCTGATCAAAACCCACGGATCAGGTCAATGATTATGTGAAGTTGTATATTCAGGAGGTTGAGTTGGTTACATGGGTACCCTTGTCTATTATTTTAGACTGAAGTACTCAGTTTACCTCCAGTTCTAGCGGTCATTTCATAAGGGGATTGGGACTCAAGTTAAGCCCAGCACAGCCTTTCATCCGCAAACGAATGGTCAAGCCGAATGAACAATCCAGACTCTTGAGGACATGTTGAGATCATATGTGATGGATTTCAAGTTAGGCACGGGATGATCATTTCCCCTTTATTAGATTTGCTTACAATAACAGCTTTCACTCTAGTATTCAGATCGCGTCGTTCGAGGCTCTTTATGGACGAAGGTGTAGATCGCCCATTGGATGGTTTGAGGTTGAAGAGTGAGTAGCTATTATAGGGCACGATTGGTTCATGAGGCTATTATGAAGGTTCAGTTTATAAGGGACCGATTAAAGACCACTCAGAGTCATCGAGAAATCATATGCGTGTAAGGAGAAGGAATCTGGAGTTTGAGGTTGACGATTGGGTATTTATAAGAGTATCACATTGAAGGGAGTCATGCGGTTCGGGAAAAAAAGGAAAACTCAGCCCCTGCTATGTTGCTCCCTACCATATTAGAAAGCTGGTAAGGTAGTGTATGGTGAACTTTCCCTCAGAGTTATCTTTGTGCATCAAGTGTTTCATGTGTCGCTTTTGAAGAAGTGCTTGGGAAATCCATCTTTAGTAGTCCCAGTGGACAACTTTGGTGTAAAAGATAGCCTCAGCTATTAGAAGAAGTTCTTGTGAAATATTAGACCGTCAATTTCAAAGACTAAGGAACAAGAAGTAGCTTCAGTTAAAGTACTATGGAGAAATCAACATGTTGAAGAAGGAGCCATGGAAGCAGAAGTGGATGTGATGGATAGATACCGCATTTATTCTCTACCGGCTCAGTTTCGACTTGAGGTATTGTTGCGCCCAGCGCACCATAGCGTGCAGTCGCGTACAAGTAATACAATGGCCCTTTTAAGAGCCGGATATCGAACCCACAGGGATTGGACAAATTCATCGAATTATCAAGTTCAAGTGTATTAACCTTCACAAGTGTTGATTATAGAAGTTTTCGATAAGTATAATTAAGTTTTGAGGTGGTCACAAAAGAATCTGGAAACAATACAAGAAGCAATGAGCACAAGGCCAGATAATCGTGCAATGCTACACTTTGTAATGGTTCACGTATGAAATTATCAAATGTTGTCTCACATAGTTGGAAATGCAATTTTCATGGTCTCATCTAACCTCTAAACCGACAAACTAGCCTCACAACTACATCGTTGAGCGGGGATGTGACATCCTAGTTCATGGGCAATTCAACTACATGGATGTGGTTTACGGGGTTTGTGATCTTGATTAGGGACTTTCGTACCTCTAATCATTTAACCTACAATTCACAACTACTTCCTACGAGTGGTGGAGTGAAAACTCTAAGTCGGTGTCTTTCTATCATCCCGTTTTATCAACCAAGCAAGGCAATTTAGGTATATCATTTATCTAATTGCCGAATCTATCGAAGATAATAACTGCTCCCTACTTTCCTATGTTCTTGCCTAGGGTTACTTTTCAAGATTTTACCTAGCTTAAAATGTATGTTTTCATAGTCATCAAGCATAAAAACAACCACAATGATTAAGAATGCAGACAAAACAACAATTAACAACTCAAACCGAAATGAATTCATGCATTACCAATCATATACGTGGCATCAAAACTAGGGGAAGGGTTTTGTCACTCATGTTATAAATAACTTAAAAACATCGTTTAAGTAGAGTACTTAAAAGAATAGGTAAAAGAGAATGTAAAATTAGTAAACCATAGGTGAGTTCTTCCTTCTCCTTTCACTCCTCTACGTTCCATAAAATATTTCGTGACAAATGATTTTAGAAACTAGGGTTCTAGTTATACTAAGTTGAAAAATTGAAAAATTTGGACTGTGGTGGAACATCTCCGTGGCACGGAGGCTATCACGGAGATTTTCCTCTGTGCCACGGAGAAAATGCGGAGGTTCACTGTTTGGTATCCCCTGCTTATCTAAATTGAACTTTGCTCCATGGCACGTTGTTGAACACCCCAATGCTTCTCCGTGGCATGGGTTGACTCCAAATGTCCTGTGCAACGTCTCATCATCCACCATAATCTATCCATAATATTTATCTTCAGTATTAGGACCATTATATTCACATTGAGCTCGATACATTGGCAATTTCAACACAAGAGAGCTAATCATATTTATTAGTTCATGGCCACAAATTACACAAAATACATGAGATTATTCATAAGTGGGTACAACATGGGTAAAACATGGGTATAAAATAGTATTTGGGCATATATAAATATGTCGAAGATCAGGTATCAGTTGTGCTCTATGACTCAGAAAGCTTAGTTTCATGTTCAGTTCATCTATGTGTTATGAATCGGGTAGTCATTACATCGTTTTTGGTTTTAAATGTCGGTATTTGAATATAAACATTCATGTCTCTATTTTGTCTTCATTTCTTACATTTGAGGACGAATGTTCTAGGGGGAGATATTGTATATACCGGAAAGTGCCTAGGAATTGGGCCCGGGATTCAAAATTTGAAGTTGGCTAAAAAAATGGGAAAGGAGTCTCAAGACAGGTGATGGAGCGACTCGTGGTTGGAAACCATGGGTCGTTGTTAGCGGTCGTGGGAGGAATAGGTCCTCGATAGTTGGGGATACCACAGGTCATCCAATGACTCGAGGTGAGAAGTGACAACCTGTGGTCACCAGTCGTGGTTTGGATTGCCAGATCTTCTAGTGGATATAATGGATGGATACTACATTTCGTTTAGAGCAACCATGAGTCGTGGCGAGGCTCGTGATAAGGAAGTTTAGATTTGCATAGGAAAGTTGACAATGATCAATCTAATAATGACCCGTTAGAAGGAACCACGACTCGTCCTATTGAGCTGTGGTATGAATCTGATGCTAATTTCAGGGCAGTGGATACGGCAGACCGTACCACCGTCGTGGGCTCCACCAATAACTTCGTTGGTAAGTCCATCGGATCGACTAGTGCAGTTTTCAGGATGATTTCGTGGGCATTTTCAATTTTTCCACGCTATGAGACCATAAGCTACGGTGTTTAACTCAAGGAAGGTGGGTTTTAGGGGGATAATTTGAGTCTAAGTCCCCATTCATGCATGCAAGAATGTTTGAGAGGTAATCAAAGGTAGATTCAAGGCTCTTCTCTTCAATTCTTTCAATTTCCTTCTTGGGCTTTCAAGGGAAGTGAAGAATCCAGTTGTTCTAGTATGTAAGGCTATCAATGGGTGATTTTTTCAACATCCATGCCCATCCTCTATGATTTTTACAAAAAATTTATTAAAAACTCATGGGGTGTTGTAAGATGATTTATAAAGTCTAATGATTTGATAATCGTCTTGTGACTAAAATCTCATCATAATCTATGGGTTTTGATTAGTTTTATTATTTAAACCATTTATAATTTTATCAATTTTGAGTTCTATGAAATTAAGCTTCAAATTATGCATGACCCATGATAAATTGATTTATGATCTCTTCAAATGATGATATTCTGAAACCAACATGATTTATGATTTGAGTTATATGAATTTATGATATTACCATCATGATCTTATGAATTCCAAGCTATATGCATGATTTAAAAGTATGTAAGAACCTTATGAATCATGAATTATGCTGGCCGACTCATAGGCCTCGTTTCATGGCTATTTCGCGTATGTACAAGTATGTTTATGATTATCACGATTTAACTAGCCCATGAATTCATGCATGTTATACTATGAGCACTATATATGTTTTGAGAGTAGTATCAAACACCGAGAGTAGGTTTCGGAGCTTAGGTTAAGCGGATCTCATGAACTATGTACCCTTTGTAGGTATGTTAGGACCCCTTTCTTGACTGTCCCCATCCCCCAAATGACCCTATTTCATGGTGATATCACACTCATGGTGCTACCCTTGGCAAGGTAGGACACCCTCTGACTAGGGATACAAATCAGGCTTCATGTGTGTTCGTATGGGGTATGTCGGTTAAGAATATCTCCCACTGTTCCTCATGATTTATGCATGTTTATGATTATGTATATTGGCTCTAGTCATGTTAAATAAAGCTTTTCTCTTATGATTATGATTACGATTGTATTATGAATGCTTTGGAATCCTTGATCCTTATCGTTGATTTTATGATAATTATGATATGAGCATGGTATCCTACTCTTATGATCATTTATAAATTTATATTTTTAAATTTCCGTTTTACTTACCTTGCATACTCAGTACATTCACGGCCGCTGACCACATACATTCTTGTTGTATCGTTTCATGATACAGGACCCGACATGGCTCACCCTCCTCAGTAGTGCTTTTGAGATTGTTATCGGTGTATTTGGTGAGTCCTCATGTTCCCAAGAGCTATATTTTCAGACTCTATGCTTTTCTTTTGGTTTTAATTGTTGGGTTAGTTGGGAGTTGTTCCATCAAATCGTCTTTCAGGATTAAAGGCTTTTCAGACTACAAGTTGTATTTAGCCGTCATGTATGGATTATGTATTGTCCTTTCACCGTATTTATGACATGTTTATTTTTTCTTATGTTAAGTCTTCTGCTTATGTGATTGATTTAGATGTACGCTCATGCCAAGGGTTAACTTGGGGTCTTTCAGGGCTCTTTGTCCCATCATCTACGATCGGGTGTACGTTCCAATCGTGACAATTTTGTTACCCTGCAAATTCCTGATGATTTTCCAAAGCAATGGAAAAATAACGGATTCACCCATATTCATTTGGTCTTTGTCCGAATAGCCTTGTCATATCATGGAAGGAAAGGGCGACCTGTTGTACGCCTTTCACTCTTTGATACTAGATACCAATAGTACAGAGTGCTAATTTGGGTAGAACTGAGGTCACCCGAATGCTGGGACAGTCTTTGTCACGTTATATCCAAATTCAACATGTCCCAAAGAGACCTATGCGTTGATGCTTTAAAAATCCAAGTCCAAATACAGGGCTCCATAAGCTAGAGATGCTATCTAGACAACTCTTCATTATCGGATAGTTTGGCGAGTTTAGAACAATGCAATGGATCTTTCATTTCTAAGAGTGGAGATGATGCTTTACTGCTACATGTGGATGCCACCAACGGAACTACCACATGCACCCAAATACCCGAGGAAAGATGCCAAGGAAAGACTTCCAAGAATTCTTCACGGCTTATGGGTTACCAGCTATGAGCGGATGAGAGAACCTCCTGTTGAAGCTCTTCGATCCACAGAACCAATCTTTGTCAAAGAAGGATAAACTATAGCCATCAGCTTTGACCACTCTTATCTGAAAAACCAAAACAACACAACCTGTTCTCTTGGATATTTTAATCTATATTTGTACCCTTAACTGAAGATAAGAGGGTGCATTCGATTGGAGCCTTCCAGCTTTCATGAGCGAACATGATTGGATCAAATAGTTCAATCATGAAGGTCGTGACGATATAGTAGTTCAAATTTCCTTTCACTGGGCATTGCCCTTAGGATATCGAATATGATTGCCAAGAATATGCGGAGGATTTAGATTGAATATGACGAGCTACATGAGAAGAGAGCCAAACCAAAAAATAAGAAGGGTAGATGCTCAGAAAAGGAAAACGATATGAAGATGGGGACCCATCTATCGGTTCCATGAGCCTCCCAATAAAGTATGAATTCCTTTTCTCTAAAAACCTCCAAGATTGGCCAACTCTACCTACTCAGCCAAAAAACCTCACAACCCTCAAATCCTTATGATGAGTCATCAAATCCAGTCATACTCTAAATTCTCCTCTGGCAACTCTTTAAAAAAGATGGTGTAAACCATGCACCAAAAATACCAAATAAAAATGTTGTATTTGCCCATTAGAAAAAAGCCACAATAATTGATATTGAGCTAGCATCAACCAGAATCAGAAAATGTAATCTACGAACAAAGGAGTGTCGACCAACATCGGCACTTCCCTTAATAACGTTTCTCACACATAAAGCAGATGATTGAGCAAGAGTGGAGAACACTTAGAAAGAAAGAGGCAACGGACATCCAATCAACATGTCCGGTCTTATTCAGGCCTTGAAATAGAGCTGCAGAATATACGAGTATGATATTTGTACACCCAGGCACCTCATTTTTCCACTTTTTCCTTAGCATCAAAGAGATGGATGATATTAGAAAATAAAACAAGCTTGAGACATGGACCTTTTGAGCCACAAAGAACGCAAAGCCATTCTCCAAAGTCCTCCTTTTTCCCTATGTCATCACATACATATTCACCACCTAAATTGAGCCGCCCTGGTACTACCTCTCCTTTCATTCCACATGAACCCATATCACACTCGAAATCCAAGGAAACCGAGTTTTGACATTGCAAAATGGGTTTGGGAAAAGTAAGTTGCTCTTGCAGAAAAATAGGCCAAACGAAGAAATAGGTTGGAGAAGTTTCTAAAGATCCAGATCCAGAAAACTTGATGATCTTAGATCAAGTTATTACTGACCTCTATGGCTTGGAAGACAGTGATAGCACAAGATCCAATGCGAAGAGACAACATATGATCCCTGCGTGAGCGAAGAAGTAAAGACTGAGTCAAGTGAGAATCTCTAACTAGACACCTCTGAGAAAGACAATCCACCAATATACATGAACCGACCAAGAGAACTAGAAGTTTCCGAAGTCGATGATGATCAAGACGGGATGACAGATGACCCAATTCCAGAAAGAAGACTAGAACAACCAATGCCAAAATTGGTTGGAACTGGGTTCCATATTTTCACTCTCAATGGTGTCAAGGTTTCGAAATGGCCTCAAAAGTTCCAAGATTTCCTTACTTGGATGGTGATGAAACACTTGGTAGAACAAGAAAAGTATCTAACCCTGTCAGAATTCACGTCAAAGGTTCTCGGCATCCTTAGAGATTGGTGGAACTCATTGGGGATTTATGATAAAATACTTTCCTCACATCCCAAGACTTTGCTTTCAACATTAGAATTCTACATGAATTCTTTTGTGGAGATACAGGCCAGAGGCCATAAAAGCTACGAAGATAATTCTTCGAGATGAAATGCGTATCTTCGATAGAGATGTCATTGATATTCATTTCCAAAAGATGGAAAATATATACTTCGAGCAGGTGGAGACGCCGGTTTGAGCGGTGTACGTTTTATCCTTGCCAAGATATTTAGCAGGATGAACAATAATGGCTGTAAGAAAAAGTTTCAGTCCAATCACAAATCCCCCAAGTCGGCTATACAATATTTATGACACTGGAAGATATATGTACAAAGAGATCTGTTCTAAAGCAGATCATGCACAATAATCTAGCACTTGATAAAGCTTGTATGACGACCTAATCACGGGTCCGAGTTGCTCTTGCCATACCCCATAAGGCAAGTCAGATTCTAGAAATACAAGAAATTCAAATTGCCAAAGCCTACCGACAGAAGATCAGAAATTCACCAGGTGAACAAAAATACTTCCAGGAGAAAGCGTCAGGTAGGTTCAAAGAAAAATGTGGTCTTTATACGCCGCAAGATTGAGCACTTCATAAAGAATTGTCCTCAAGCTAGAAGATCTATCAGGCTTCTTGCAGAATAGTGAATATGTTGATGTCAAGGACAATGATCTTGAATCAGTTCTTTCATGAGAAGATGAACCATCAGAGACATCTTTTTTCCATGGATGTATATGAAGAACATGGGCATGACCATTACCAAATCTACATGAAGCTGAGG
This sequence comes from Datura stramonium, assembly GCA_018107945.1. NCBI lineage: Eukaryota > Viridiplantae > Streptophyta > Magnoliopsida > Solanales > Solanaceae > Datura > Datura stramonium. The sequence goes on from JACEIK010009207.1 coordinate 15,859, forward strand.
AAGAGATCAATAACATTATCAATATTCCTCAGGTCCAATTGAACGTTTATCCATCAAAATGGGATAATAAAATTCAGGTTATTTCCTTCACTTAGATGCGGTGCAGCATCATCGTTGATGAATCCCAGTCCTTCGATGATCTATGGATTTCTCATTTCAAGAAGAACTTTAATACCGCATCAAATGGAATCTTAACGACCACAGTCATCACAAAACACCCAATAACAATTGAGTTCTTCCCAGGACCAAGTTCAAGAACAAATCTGTTCAGATTAAGATTTCCCAGGAAAGGATATCATAATTGGGTTTGACATCTACAAACAACTGAGGATCGACTCCACATTGGAGCCTATGGAATAGAGTTCAAAAAGAAATTCAAGCCATGCTAAAAATGTTACGTCTATTCCAGAACACTAGGTTTCAAGAAGATTAGAGAGACCGAACAACTTAATTGATGGAGCATTCATATTCTGAATTGCATAAGGAGTTTATGAAAGTGCAAAAATTTAGTGTAATTTGAATGAAGAGATTTTCATAAAAATACTATTCAATAAGAATAATGAAAACATCTTAACCAAAGGCAAACAACTCAGCATGAATCAGGAACACCTTCAGCTTTCAAAGAAGGAGTGTGCTGAACTCATGGAGTTTGGACTGATCAAACCATCTGATTCGTAATGGCAAATGCAAAGCTTTATATGTAAATAAGAGAGCTAAGAAGACAATAGGTAAACTTAGATTTAGTCATAAACTACCAACCTCTTAACCATTTCTTCCAAGATAATAAATTCCTATACCAAATAGGCTCACCCTATTTCACATAGCCAATGCTAGATAGTTTTTAAGTTTATCTTAAATCTAGATTTTGACAATTGAGATTATCTTGAGGAAAGACCAAAAATAGGATTTTGCATTCCTGACCAACACTTCCAATGGAAGGTTATACCATTTTATTAATCTGCACCCTCTATTCAAAAAAGCCATGATCAAAATCTTTCAGCCGATCCTCCACACCTCACTAGTATAGATTGACGATATCCCTGTTGTTTAGTGATACATTGGAGGAACACCTTGCTATACTCCGTCATTTCATGATATAGTAAGAGCAAATGGAGTCATGCTCTATGCAAAGAAAATGGTCCTTGTTTAGAAAGACATTGATTTCATAGGGATGCATTTTAACAACGGAAGCATCGATCGAGGTCACATATATGTCAGGAACTTCTCAGATTTTCCAGACACCAACTTCACCACAAAGCAGCTTCAACAATTTTAGTGGTGATAGAATTATGTTAAATTTTATTCCTGGAAGTCTCTACATATATCTCTCACTTACAAAAGATGCTCAAAGAAGAATGCCCAAGATTGGGGTAAGGAGTAGAGATGAAGTTGTCCAAAAAATAAAGCAGGTGTCCCAACAAGTGAAGACTCTCCATATTAATTCAAATGGAAATAAGATATTGTAGACTAATGCCAGCAATGAATACTGAAGTGCAGTTCTTCTAGAAGGAAAGGATGGCCATAGGAAGATATGTGGATATGCTACCAGAAGATTAAAAGATGAGAACAACATTATCATTCCATCTTCAAAGAAATTCTTGCTGTGAAGAATGAGCATCCAAAAGAAGTTCAAGTTCTTCTTAATTCACACTGAATTCCTGATCGAGATGGATATGAAAACATTTCAAGATGATCAAATAAATACAAAGATACTTCCACATCCACAACTGTAGATAGACACAATGATTCTCCCCTACAAATTCCAGGTCAAGCACCTAAAAGGGAAGATAATTTTCTGGCAGACTTCCTATCTGACTAGATAAATTTGTAAAAGATTTTGCCAAAGAAACCCAGGAAGATGAAGGAACCAACTAGAGTGTTCATGATTACCAACCCACTAGGTCTAGGTCATGGAGGTTGCCAAGCCATCCTCTGGACTTGTTCAATCAATATGTATACCCATTTGATCCATTCATCCTGATCGTACGACGGACTTTCTATGAGCTACAGGTTTTCAGAAAGTAAGCAGGATCCATTCTAAAGTTGTATGGAGTCAACTCGGAATACCCATTTTGTCATGTATTCATACCACTTGCCAATGATTTTCCACGGGAACTCTTATGGTTCTTCTATGAAGTACTTATGTCACCAGTATTACGTCCTGATGGAATTCAAATGCAACATATTTAGGGACTTTGACAAAATTGAACCAGCTTTAAAAATATTCCTACAGTAGTTTAAACCGCAGGTAATGGATTCCAATGTTTTAAGAATTCGCTGTGATGCAAAGATTTAATGCTACGAAATCGATAAATTTAATTGACAGGAAAATTCGTGCTAAGCCAGAACAGTCATTCTATTAGAGATTTCAAGTCTCTATTTTGTCCTTGGAAGACGAATACTACGAAGCACAAAGGTTTATCTTTCAGCAAAATAAATGCATTCAAAAAGAGGTTTGGCCAAAATAATGGGCTCCATGGAACCACACTGACCAACATCCTCATTAGAAAGAAGTTCCACAAGTAGAAAAGCAATATCAAGCACCCTACGAGATCACAAGAGATGAGATCACTCAGGCCATCACAAGGATAAGACTAAACGTTCCATCAAATACTCCATCATAGAGATATCAAAATATGGAGCAATATGGTAGGAACATCAAGCAGAAAATGTTACTTCACATGATCGTTGAAATGAAGCTTGAACGATACGAGCCTCTGACTGACAGACTTAGTTTCAATGGAATCCGGGTGAAGAGATGCTCAAACCCACCAGCAATACCTCCAAACATTATCCCATCGGATAATGGTTGAGTACGTGAGCAGAATATGGAAGCTCACTGCCTCTGATCTCCCGCCAGAAATTTACTACCCATATGAAAGACGAAAGTGGGCCCCACTTCACATGCTATCACATGGGCTTCATTGGACATATTTGGCTAGTTGTTTTATTAGGCTATTTATTTTATTAGGCATATTTTATTATTAGGCTTTGTAGATGAGTGTGCCTAGATAAACGTGTTAGATTTATTTTTATTAGGCCATGTAAATAGTTGTACCAATTTCGTTTACAGTTGAAATTTGTCTAAAAATATGTGCCAAGTCTATATTGTAACAAGTCTATCTGGTAGTCACCTAGCCCCTATATAAAGGAGGCTATGTTGTACATCGTAAAGCATATCAAGACTTAGGCCAGAATTAGAAAGAGTCTGTAAAAATTTTCTATGTTAAATAATATGAGGGTTTGCTAAATTCTCTCTTGTTCTTCCTTTCTAAAGGAATGGTATAGTTGATCCTTGAAGTAGTATAGGGCCTCGACATGTTGGGTAAGCTAGCTTGTTACACGTATAATAGTTTTTTGAAGTTTATAACAGCTAAATTTATAAGTAGAGTAAAGTTTTCCAATATGAGTAAGCAGCAAACCGTCCGAGTGGATGTAGAAGCCAACTCATTTTGTAGGAAAATCGTATGTCTAGGATAAAATTTACTATTCAACTGAGTTGGCAATCTTTCCTCTGGGATGTTGAAGTGGGGTTTTTATGACAAACAACCTTCTGGGTGTTTGAAAGCCCATTCCCTCATTCATATGAAAACTATTGTGCCTGCAATCTCATTGCCTTACTGCTGTTTCCTCACCCTGTGACCTACCATCTTGGCATCGAGATCCCTCTATTAGCTTAGTGGTATCATAGAGTAAGAGTTAATAGATGTCTCTAATACCACTGGTTGTGAACCTGACATTGATATACCATGGGGGTGAACAGAGGGCTATGATAGAGGTTGGGCACAAGGCAGCTTAGGTGGGCAAGGTGATGGTGCGGAACAATGGTTTTTCCTGAGGACTAGGCTTCAACAGCCCGAAGGATGGCTCATAAAGCCGACATGCAGATGGATCTAATACCACTGGGGTGAATATAGGGCTCTAATACATAGAGGTTGGGCACCGATAAAAGGAAATGGCGAGGCAAGGCGGCCGAGATTGCAGGCACAATGGTTTCCTCTGAAGGGGGACTGGGCTTCAACATCCCGAAGGACAGCTTTCCACAAAACCCGACTTCAACATCCTGGAGGACAGCTTGCCAAGGATTGAGTGAACAGTAAATTTCATCATAGACATAAAGATTTTCACTATAAAATGGACTGACTTCTACATCCACCCGGACGGTTCGCCAAGCTTCTACTCAACTCGGAAAACTTTTACTCTTACTTATAAATTTAGCTATTATAAACATTGAAAAACTATTATACTTGTAACAAGCTAGCTTACCGAAGTGTCGAGGCCTATGTTACTTCAAGGATCAGCCATTCATGTCTTTGAGAAGGAAAACAAGAGAGAATTTAGCAAACACTCATACACTATTGAACATAGGAAATTTTTACCTCTTTCTAATTCTTGCGAAAGTCTTGATCTGCCTTACAATGTACAACTTAGCACTCACTGTAGGGCTAGGTGACTACTAGATAGACTTGTGACAAAGATAGACTCTATACATTTTTAGACAGCTAACAAAATGAAATTGGCACACAATTTGCACATGGCTAATAAAAATAAATATGACATGTAGCCAGGCACTCATCTATAAAGCCTAATAATGGAGCACCTAATAAAACAAATAGACTAATAAAAAAACTGCCTAATATGTCAAGGAAGCCCATGTGATGACATGTGAAGTGAGGCTCACCGATCTTCATATAGATGATTTCTGATTGATGTGAGAAGATGACCTGAATGCGCATCCTCAATAACATCAGTGGATATGTCTTTGAGTGCGCTGATGGACGATCTTTCAAACCGGACTGCTCTAAAACCAACAACAAATGAAATAAATTGACTCATTTCAATGGATCACGAAGGCGCGCCTTTACAGCGGTCATTCTTGCCGTATGTACTCAGCGTGGTCAGGTGCTACGATGCTGTTGTCTGTGTATGTGATAGCAGCGCCGTGATCTCATCTCTGAAGCTGATGATCTCATAGGCTTCTTGATATTCCTTGCTGCTTGTCGGACTTCTTCCTAGTGAGGATGTTTGCTCGGTGTGGTTCCATGGGGCCTATTCTTTTGGCCAATCTCTTTTGGAATGCATTTATTTTGCTGGAAGATAAATCTTTGTTCTTCGTAATATTCTTCTTCCAAGGACAAAATAAAACTGGAAATCTCAAGAATGATTCTATCTCAGCATGGACTTTCAGTCGATTAACTTTATCAGTTGACGTAGCATGAATACCTTTGCATCGTGATCAATTATTGAAACATTTAACCCAGTACTTCCATGGCCTAAACCACTATAGGAACATCTTCAAGGATGGTTCAATATTGTGAAAGTCCCTGAATATGTTGCACTTGAATTCCATCAGGATGTAATACTAGTGACATCGTATCAGAAAAGTAACAGTTCCTGTGGAAAATCATTGGCAAGTAGTATGAACACATGACAAAACGGGTATTCTGGGTTGACTCCATACGTCTTTAGGATGGATCCTCCATACTTTTTGGAAATCTGTAGCTCATAGAAAGTTCATCTTTCGATCAGGATGGATGGATCGAATGGGTCTACATATCAGCTGAACAAGTCTGGTGGATGGCTTGGCAACCTTGATGACTTGGACACAATTGGGTTGGTAATCATGAATACTTGGTCTGATTTGGTTCCTTCGTGTTCTTAGGTTTCTCCGACAAAAATATTTTTAAAAATTCATCTGGTCGGGATAGGAGGTGTGGAGGATAGGCTGAAAGTTTTTTATCATGGCCTTTTGGAGATAGAGAGGTGCAGGTTTCATCCCAAATGGAATAACCTTCCATTGGAAGTATTTGGTCGAGAATGCAAAATCCTATTTTGGTCTCTCATTAGATGTTATCACAATTGCCAAAATCTAGATTTAAGATTAACTGGAGAAAATATCTAGCTTTGGCCCCAAGCGTGAAAAATAGGGTGAGCCTACGGTATGGGATTTATCATCTTGGAGGAAATGGTCAAGAAGATGGTAGTTTATGACTAATCTGGGGTTTACTTTTGTTTGCTCAACTCTTGTGGACATAGAAAGCCGCTGCCCATTGAGAATCGAGATGGACTCGATCAGTCCAAACACCATGAGTTCAAGCACACTCCTTTGCAAGATGAAGGTTCTCTGAATTCATTCCAGAGTGGCTTGCCTTGGTTGAGTTGATATTTTCATTCTTCCTAAATGGGAGCTTGATGAAAAACTCCTGTCAGTTCAGCATAGTGGTTTTACTTCTTCATAAACTCTTGTAGGATTCAACACATGAATGTTCCACCAACTGTTGTTCGATCTCTCCCGATCTGCTCATCCTTAGTGATTTGGAATAGGCGTGAAACTTCTGAGTATGGCTTGAATTTATTTTTGAACGCTATTCCATAGGCTCTAATGTGGAGTTGATCTTTGAGTTGTCACAATAGATATTAGAACCTAATTATGAGATCCTTCTTGGGACATCCAGTCCAAACGACTTTGTTCTGAACTTTAATCGCTTTGAAGAACTCAATTATGTCATTGGGTGTTTTGTCATGACTGTAGTTATTACGATTCCATTTGATGCAGTGTTGAAGTTCTTGAAATGGGAAATCATTTATCATCAAGAAAGGACTGTTCATCAGCAATGATCTTGTACAAGTATCCTTGAAGGAAATAACCTGAATCGGCTTATCCCATATGGATGGATAAATGTTTAGTTGGACCTGAGGAATATTGATAATGTTGTTGATCTCTTCCTCGGCCTTTGAAATCTATTAATTGATGTGTGGTGATTTCGACACTAGGTCTTAAAACCTGTGAATATGCATGACTTTAGGTACATTTATATGGATATGACGTATTTTGGTAGTTTTGCAGGAGTAAAGAAACAGGTCGTGGGAGTTAAAATTTAGAAAAGAACAAAAAGGAAGAAATGCCTTAGATGAGCCTTACTATGGAGTTTTGGTCCTTACCACGGGCCGTCTTAACTAGTCATTGCGTTCAATTGAGAGAAGTGGTTAGCGAGTTCCAAGCAATGGATGAAACCTATAGATCTCAGAGAATACATAGTGCATCTTGTGCGGTCGTGGGTTGAATCAGAAAGGATGTCAATATGAGTCTCATTCAAAATATGGATCTTACGGATCGTATGAACTTATAATGGACCATTCTGTCCGGTAGGTGAGAAAAGGATCGAGGAAGAAGAGTGATTAGGAAGGCATCATCTAACGGACATACAGAATGGGTCGTGGCTCTAAGGATGGGTCATTCTGAGCACCCGTACCTTTAGGATCAGGAACCATGTTCAGGAGGCCAGAAATAACGGACCAGACCAATGGCTCGTAGGATCTCACAACGAGCGTTGTCACTTGAAGGTTGAAAAAAGACAAGTCTAGAGAACAACGATTGGACCAACAAACACTCTAACAGGACGTAGAAGCTTCAATGGACCGTGGTACCTGCCGACATCAGAATCCAAGTTGATTTAGGAAAGGATTGTTTACGTCTATAATCTTTTTTGGTTGTTTTACAGTTTATGCAATTTTATGACTCTGCTATATTGTTCAGTTGATTAACATCAAGGTTCAAGAAACAAGTTTTATAATTTCATTCTTGAATTTGGTAATTCAAATATAATGTATTTGGAGTATTGTTCTTTGATTCTTGTTGATTTATTCAATATACGGGTTTCTTCTACAAATTATTGTACGTTGCAATAATCTTCTCTAATTTATAATTGTGATTCTTCAAAGCATGAGTAACTAAACCCATAACTAGGGTTGTACAGGAACCATGACGAATTAACACACATAGGCAAAAATACTTGGTGAATCTTGAATGGGGTTTATGCATGTATTGTTTCTCCCTTTGTCTTAATTATTTCTTGCGGTTGCAAAAATTGGAATTTGCCTTATCCTTGCTCACCGGATCAAGGAGTAATGAATGGGAAAGGGATTAACAATGAATATTTGGGCTATCAACCCTCATCTAATAGCTTGACCTTGTCTGGGAATAACTAATCCAATATTAAGGGTAAGGGTTAATTAGGAATACACATTATCTGGTCAAGTTGTGGTCATAATCATCTAAATAGGAACTAACCATTTTAGGTGAAGTTAACTACCAATATTGCATGCTCTTTCCGGAATACATCATACTAGTATAACACGCCTTGTGGTTATGAAGTCATGAGGAATACAATCTGGTCAACTCACTTTTTAATACAATCTAATTTAATCAAGGAACAACTCATCCATTTCTCTTACTTTTCATTATTTTGTGTTACAATTTTTCTCCTGTAGGAAATAAGTAAGACAATAGTAGTAGCTAAATGCATTAACTAAAGTTCTTGTCATATTCCTCGAGAGATTCGACCCCGACCCTTGTTGAGTTCTACATTTGACATCGACCGCTTTATATCTCATTACAAGGTGGTGGGTGACATCAAATTTGGTGGCGATGCCGGGGAATACGTCTTAGGCTTTTGTCAATTGTGTTTGCTTTGCTATTGTCCTTACTTCCTTTGTTGTTTTGCTTTATTAACAAGTCTCAGGGTTATGTATGCCCAGTACTTAGAGCTGAGGAAAATCCCTGGTTCCAATTGACCATGAACTTGAGTGAAGACTGAATTATTTAAGGGACATGGCCAACACATGAGCAAGAAATAGTGTAAACAACAACAAGAATGTTGGCTGAGGAACAAGCTCAAGAAAGAGAGATAGAGGCAGCAAGGCTTGCTAAGAAGCAATGCCAAGCTGGCGAAGCTGAGCGAGCTGGAAGGAATAGAGGTCCAGATCAGTAGAGGCACTGGTAGCATTGGATAATGACAATGCGATATTGATGAGGCCGGTGCCACTGAAATTCATTGTCCCTCCCCTTGCCTGCTGAGGCAAGGGTTGACATTACAAGTGCAATGATCCAAGTTCTCAATATGAAGGGGATGTTTGCCGGGTCATGCGACTGATGATGCACATATTCAATTCACAAATTTTGTGGTATCTGCACAACATACAAACAACTAAGGGTGAGTCAGGATGTGATCAGACTGAGGTTATTTCCCTTTTGTCTAGGGAGTGAGGCAGCGTTGTGGTTGGTTGAACTGCTAAATGATTCTATCTTTCGCAGCAGGGAGCCAAAGATTTTCTTGAGAGATTTTCCCACCTTCCAGAGCATTGCAGGCGAAAGACAAAATCTACAACTTTAGGTAGTTGAATCACAAGAAGCCCTTCATGAGACTTGGATTCAGATTCAACAAGAAGAGTTGAAAAAGGTGCCCAACCACAGGATCCCAGATGATACACTATTGGATATATTTATAAGTCTTTGAATGATAACACCAAGGAAGTGGCTGATACGGTCTCTAGTGGAGACATTCATAAGGTTATATACATGTGATGAGCTCTTTGAGGGTCCTTGACGGGGATCACCAAAACAAACCGCGCTTGGCACACAAGAGAGTCAGAAGTTTCGGCTGGTACTTGTGTGGTAGGTATGTATGGGGAGCAGAGAAGAAAGGATAAAGAGCGAGATCATGATACTACTGAGATCAACACCATAATGGGCCTTCTGGATAAACATATTATGGGTGCCGGGACAGAAAAGTTTAACACAGTTGGTTCCCGGGGGCAAGGCCGAGAAATAATGGTGGTCAGAGTTTGAGGAGGAAGCCAATTATTTATATGAATCAAAGGTAGGGATTTTTACCAAAAAACAAAGGTTTGCCAAGACTCTGGCATCAGGTCAGGAAGCAAGGTCGGAACTTTTATAGAGACAACAATAACAAGCTGGGGCCTAATACAATGATAGGAGTAGAGCGAGAACAATGGTATTTGGAAGCATGAGCAGTACAAGAAATGATAGAAATTGGTCTTTATGTTCCTCCAAGGAACCATGAGCTAGAGTCTAGTGAACAAGGGTGGAATACATGTTGTCTAAGGTACTCAAGCACATGGAGGCGGCAAATGGCCATTTTAAGGAACTACGCCGATATTTCTGGTATGAACCAAAGGCGGAGTCATATTCCATTGCCATTAAGCAGATAGAACAACAAGTGGTTAGATGCCTGTTGCACTATATGAACCAAAAGGCAAAAGGTCATGCTTCCCAGCAATACATTTAAAATCCAAAAAATGACAGTCATTGCATGGCTGTCACTACTAGGAGTGGGAAGGAAATAATTGATCCTCGATGCGGTTGTGACTAATGAGATATTTGATCCCTCAGGATTCAATGATGATGAGGTGGCGGACTCCGAGGAACAGGTTTTATTGATGATACAATTGAGAAGGCAGCTCCTAGTAATGCAGAGGAGCATGGGTATGACAAAGGGAAGGAGAAGGAGGTACCTCAAAAGATAACACCTATTCTAGACTTCTCCTTTCCTGCGGGGGCTAAATAAAAAGGTCCGAAGATGGGAAGTATGCAAATTTTTTTTTAATTTTAAAACTATGCGTGAACATCAGTAGTTGAGAGCACTTAAGTAGATGCCTGGCTATGCTAAATTTATGAAGGACCTTGTCACCTGGGTAGGACCATGAGCTTTGAACATGCGATATTTGAACCACTATGAGTGCAATTGCATCTCTCGATCTCTTATGCGAGAAGAAGGAAGACCTAGGTGCTTTCACCATACCGTGCACTATTTGAGCCTTTAACATTGAAGGCGTTATATGAACTGGGTGCTAGTATAAATATGATGCCGTTAGTAGTGTTTAGACAGTTGGTCTTGGAAGCCCCCAAACTGACGACAATACAGCTATTGATGGCAGATATCGGTGAAAAATCCGTTGGGCATTCTTTATGATGTGTGAAAGTGAAGGTGGAGTCCTTTATATTTCTGGCTGACTTTGTTATTTTGGACAGTGAGGTTGATTTCGAGGTCTCCATTATCTTGGGGCGGCCATTCCTTGCCACCGGGCAGTTCTGGTAGACATGGAGACCAGACAACTAATTTTGGTTTGAACAATGAAAAGGTGACTTTAATGTGTGCCAATCCATGAAATAGCCAAATGACATGTGGGTGGTCTCAGTGATTGATGTTGTTGAAGATGAGCTTCCAGTCATGCCTATTGATGAGATAGTGACTGGTAAGCTAAAGCAATGTTGATGAATGTTGATGTAGAGGAGATCAATGGGGGTGATGACATCGTTAATGCACTTGCTGGTATGGGGTTGTACACTTACGCTCAGAAGAAGATTGACCTTGATTTGAAAAATTGTGTAACCCCACCGACTAAACCATCTATTGTGGAGCCTCAGTATTAGAGTTCAAGGCACTCCCATCTCACTTATGTTATGTATTTCAGGGGATCAAAAACACTTTACCGGTCATAATAGTAGCAGCAGACTTGGTGGAACGACAAGTTAGGCTTTGGTCTCCATTCTGGAGAGACCAGCAGGCCATTGGGTGGACCGTTGCAGATATTATTGGGATCCCATCTGGTATTTGCACACATAAGATCCATCTTGAGCAAAGGCGTATTCGAGCATTGAGCATCGGCGTAGGTTGAACCCGCCTATGCAAGAGGTGGTCAAGAAGAAATCCATCAAGTGGTTAGATACGAATTGTGGTTTACCTATTGCTGACAACAACTGGGTGAGCCCAATTCAGTGCGTACCAAGAAGGAGGAATCATTGTGGTCCCAAATGCTAATAATAGGTTCATTCCACTTAGACCGGTCACATATTGGAGAGTATGCATGGACTGTGGAAGCTAAACCACTGGATCAGCGAAAGATAATTCCAATGCCATTAATGGATCAGATGCTAGACCGACTTGTAGGTAGATGGTGGTACTATTTTTTAGATGGATATTCAGTACAATCGGATCTCTATAGCCCCCTAATACCAAGAAAACCACTTTCACCTGCCCCTATGGAACATTTGCTTTCAAGAGGATGTCGTTCGGGTTATGTAATGCGCCCGCCACTTTTAAGCGCTACATGATGTCCATATTCTCTAAAATGGTGGAGGACACCGTGAAATCTTTATGGATGTTTTTGGTGGTGGGTGACTCATTTGAATGTTTGGCTCATTGAGTAAGGTGCTTTCTGGCCCGATGCAGACCAGCTGGTGCTAAATTGGAAAAAGTGCCATTTCATAGTCAAAGAAGGTATAGTGCTTGGCCATAAGATTTATGGTAAGGGCATTTAGGTAGCAGAACGAATCAGATGTCATTTCTAGTCTACCACCTCCAAGGATTTCTCAAAGAGCGCACACCCCTGTGCAAGCTACTTGAAAGAGGTGGTTGTTGTGTTTGATGATGCATGTTTGAAGGCTTTTGAATGTCTAAAGGAGATTGACTACTACCCCGTTCATAGTGGCACCTGATTGGTCCTTACCATTTGAGGTGATGTGCGATGCTAGCGGAGTAGCCACAGGAATATTTTGGGCCAAAGGTGTGAAAAGATTTTATCAATTTATTATGCTAGCAAGACGCTTAATGCAGCTCAAGAAATATTACATTGTGACAGAACAAAGATGTTGGCTGTCGTATTTGCATTCGATAAGTTTCAGTGTCACGACCCGAGTTTACACTCTACCGTAACATGGGAAAGGAACCCCGAAGGGCTCCAAGTTGACCCATGGCATAATCATAACATGTTCTATAAAGAAATAACCAACAACATGATGAAGCGGAAGCAAACACAGAGTCTACTATAAAATCCATGATCGTAAATATAATACGCTAGATACAACGCTGAATCCATCTAGACAATGTCTGAAAACCTTCTACTAAACTAATGATTCTTGGAACAAGCCCCAACTAACTCTAAAGTGTGAAACTAAAACATAAGAAAATAAGAACATAAACCCATGTCCTCGGAGATGAGGACTCACCACTATGCTTCAAGGAAAAAAAAGAAGCGTATCTAACCATGCGGCTGAGCCACCAGTGACCCTGAATCATATCATGAAATGATATAGCACAAAACATCACGGCAAGATAATACACTTATAAATATATATAAGAAGGAAGTAATGTAAAACACAATAACAGTAAAGTAACTGAAATGAGATACGACAACCTTATATTTGATTTACATATTCATACCAAGATAACCATTTATAAGGACATGCATTATTAGAAGATCAGCGATGTGCAAAAGTAATAAGCGAGAACAATGTAGAGGTATATTGCTGTGGCTGATATCAAGAGGGTCCCTGACTGTCAAAGGAGCGTCCCCTAACTACGAGAAACATTCTCAGCTAAGAGAAAATCTGACTGTCAAGGGAAATGCTTTGATGTAGAGTCGCTAGCTGACCAAGGAAATATTCTCGGTTAAGGAGAATCCCGACTAACAAATACTGAATATACTCCATTGGCGACTAGGGATGTAGTCCCGACTGACTAAGAAGACATACTCCACTAGCGACTAGGATGTGAGTCCCAACTGACTAAGAGAAGACATACTCCACTAGCGACTAGGGATGTCGGGCCGATCAACTAAAGCTAGTCTAAGTACTACAACCTGTCGGAAAAATCATTCACCACTCTCATCATACAATACTCATTTAAGGATTAGAGCTATCTCTTATTACATAGGCTCAACAGTCTGACATATTATGCATATGTTTTATCATCGTAATTCACATCATCACAGAACAAATTCATTATTAGCTTTAACATCTCACCCCAACGAGCATGATATAGATTCTCATTAAGCACTATTTTATCATGAAATCTCAATTCCGAATTTACATCATTCAACACGTAGCATAAGGTCATGCATGATTTATAGATTCAACTCATACATGCGTGGGAATCATGAAACTATTTATTTAGATTTATGAACAACATGTACATTAAACTCATACCTCATTATTTTGTGAACCATGGAACGAGCGTTCATTTTTATTTCTAAGACCATTTCATGATTTATTCCAATTCATGAGAAATATGCAATAATTAGCCATCTTTCATATATTCACCTCATACACAATCAATTCAATTGAAAGCATAGCGATAATACAAAATTTTCTTTCAATTGCTCAAGCCCATAACTCCAAACTCATCTCACATAATCATCAATGTCATAATCAAGTTATTAGGGATGATCATATGAGATTCACATAATTCGAACATGGGTATGAGATACTACCATAAATTAAGTGGACAATCAAAAGATCCCACTCACTAATCAACTAATTTATGAAGAAAATGCTATACTCTTGCATTACCAACTTATATTTCACAATTCAAGACAACCCATTATTTATATCGCAAATAGTCGCATATTTACAGTAGATGTTAGCAATTATGAGGAATATAAAAGAAATCTACTCATAACACAAAGCCCTAGATCACGCTTTTCTAGATTTGTTGAAACCGGGTCTTTAATGAAAATATTTTGGGGCACAAGGATGAAGAAATCCTTGTTGAAAAAAACCACACATACACAGTAGACGAAATCCCACTCAGAATCGCAATTTGAAGCCCTTGAAGAAAACCCTTGAATCCTTGAACTTGAAGGAGGAAGAAGGGTTTGAGAATGAGGTTGGGATAAATGAAACCATAAAAACGTCCCAAACCAAACTTGCCCAAATAAAACGTTAACTTTAAAGTTGGATGCATGGGATTTTACCAAAAAATGCCCCTAAGAAAAACCTGTAAATTTTCCCGAACAGGAGACCAACGGCCCTCAGGACGAGTCGTTGTCTCATACAACGACCACGTCGTCACCGTACGTTGGATGCACCGGACCCTTTTCAAACTTTCAGCTTCTCCAAACAACGCGACCGACGGGATGGGTCGTTGTCACCACCTAACGACTCGACCACCCATTGATTGCATTGCTTCCTTGACTGGTGACAACCACGACTGACATGACGAGTCATTGCTTTAACCAACGACTCGTTGTATCCTTCCATTGCCACCACTAGTCCCTCTCTTCACCTTCCTACCAACGATCAATACAACATACCGTTAAAATTTCAAGCTGGCCCATTGTCTCCGTCTGTTGCCACCACCTGTAGAATCGTGAAATCCAACCCACGACCACTTATGACGACTCATCATTTACACTAACGAGTCATTACATGACTCATTCCTCTCCGGTAGCCCATCTTGAGATCTCACCATGATTGCTTCTAATGGGTCGTTGTTTGTTACAATGACTTGTCCCTCCTCCCGTGGTATCAAACACAATCTTATCCCTGAATTCCATACAACGACTGCCTCCCACGACTCGTTAGAGTTACCAACGACTCGTTGTATGAGTTGTTACGAGGCCTTTGCTAAATTTTCTGTAGGCACATTTTCTGGCTCCGATTTCTAAGTCACGTGAACTTTTGGGATGTTACAATATCTCCCCCTTGAGAACATTCGTCCTCGAATTTTGGCTGAACATATTGAAAGGATGGGACAGAGCAATATCCAATATCAATCACTTACAGCTAAACACCAATGTTGTATCTGAATCCAGACCAACCTTATACACCATACCCGAATATCCACCTCTTACATGCATAACCATGGTTCAAGTGAAACCGAAGAACATGAAACCGACATAGAACTAGGCAAAACACCAAAAAGAATTCTTTCCCCTTATTATCTGGCACACGAACTAATACATATTGATCCTTTGTTCTCAAATCGCTTCTCGATACTAGCTAAGGATTCACAATATCTAATCTAGCGAGGTAAGGATTTATGAGCACGAGTTATTCCCGACTTCTAAAGCTTGAGCACACATACATGAGATAGTCTTACTCTACTGAGTTTATAAACAACTTCTAAAGACTGAGTTGGAGTTGACTACATCGGAAAACCTGAGTTAACACATATAACTAATTCATAACACGAAAATGACCAAAAAGGACTCATAGGGCAAGGCGGCATCATTGTCTAAAGCATTTTACCTATAAACCTAGAGTCTTGCACATTGGATTAATTACATTTTAACTTCAACTAAAACACAAGGAAATTATCTGAACCTCGAAGAGATCGACATACTCCAACTGCTAAGGATGAAACTTCTTTATGGGCATTCTCAGAGTCGACTTACTACGCATACTCACTATCTTCCCCTTAGATTAAAGTCATCATTCTAAGGCTCCTGAATCATCATAAAGTCAGGACAATTTTACAAACTCCTAGATTCTCTTCCACTGCTAACCTTCACTACAAGCCTCACTCTAACAACTATTCACATTACCCATCTACAATATCTTCTTGCAATTACAACAGGGCTTCTTATTCAATAAGGGTGAAATGTTATAGGGCAATACAAGATTGACAACATACACGTGACTACTTCTATGGTTGTCTTGCCTGCTCTAGCTAACCCGCGCTGCTGAGATGGGCGGGCACGGACGGCTTGTTGGCAGGGCACAGACCTTTCGGCCATCCTGCTTACAGCTGTGAGCGTCCTTGTGTCTATGAATGCGATGGCCACAAAGAAAACAAACATCTCTGAACCCGCCAAGAACCTTCTAGGTGGTTCTTCCCACAATACCCACAAACTGGATAAGTAATCTCCCTCACCTAGGATGATATCGTCAGACATAGCTAAAGACCTCTGCTGGGGTTATGGTGACTCCCACTACCCGACCCCCGATGGGAACCCTCAGGTTTCGATCACAGGGCCTTTTTCTTCCTTTCATCCACCTTAAACTCTCCTCAAACTCGAACCACCAACCTTAGTCATGCTCCTGCTCGTGAAGTCTTGAACTCTAGTAGCTGCCGCCTCTCTGGTAGGCTTCGCTGATGTGATAGTCATCTGGTTAGGATAGGTGATCATGGCCCGTATAAACGCGGGTGTGACTGAGTTACTGCATTGTAACTTGCCCGGACACGTGATCCGTTGGAGTTGGTGGAGCTTGCCGACTTTCGTTGGTCCCTTGAAGAAACATATTTCTGCACACACGTATAACATGGGTAGATGAATTGAGAGACATTTCATCACACAACTCGGATCATGAAAGAAGGGGATATTTCCTAAATGTCTCATAGCCTCTTCATCTTAAGTGTGTCACACTTCACACCCACATGAAAATACTCTTACTTAATGCAGCATTCAGACACCCTAGGACACTCTAAACCTTGGATCTGATACCAAATTGTCACGACCTGAGTTTACACTCTAGCGGTAATACGGGACAAGGAACGCCAAAAGGGCTCCATATTGACCCATGTCATAATCATAGCATGTTCTATAAAGGAAATAACTAACAACATGATTATGTAGAAGCCTTGAAGTCAATTATAAAATCCATGATCGTAAATATAATACGTTAGATACAACGTTGACTCCATCAAAACAATGTGCAGAAAGCCTTCTATTAAACGAATAAGGATTCTTTAAGGACAAGCTGACTAAAATCCTAAAGTTTGAAACTAAAACATAAGAAAATAAGAACACTAAACCACACGTCCCGAGGAAGATAAGGACTCATCACTAGCAGCTTGGAGAGAGAGAAGCGTATCTAACCACAGCGGCTGAGCACGATGACCTAAATCTATATCCATGAAGGATATAGCACAAGAGAGCGTCGGTCAAGTACTTGGAATATACTGAGTATGCAGGAACCAATCAACTAGCATAAATATATACAGAAGGAAGAAATGTAAAACACAATAACAGAACTGTAACTGAAATGAGATACAACTGTTAAGCGTCTGGATGACTACATAAGTGCACGTGGTCGAACAAGCTAGTAAGTGGCTCAAGTAAACCAGTATCGATCCGGGGACTGGACACAAAGGGCAAAATCACCTCAAGTGTTAATTTACTGTAACTCTAAATGCAGACAACGATTAATAAAGAAAGTTTTTATTTTATGGTTTTAATTTTATACTAAGTCTAAAATGAATATACAAGTGAGTGAACTATGGATATGAGCATGCTGAGGCTAAAAAGTGAACATGTAAAGAAATTAATTATCGTATACATGGTTTATCTTTTCTCCGGTTGCTAGTCGGAACTTATGCTATGGATTAAAACTCTCGTATTTAGCAACTTAAGAATCATGAACCTTCCACCTACATTTACGTGATAGAAGGAAGACCATGTTCTAGCCATACGAAACCGATTCCACATTTGACTAATACGACTTTCAGGTATATTTCTATCCTGAAGGTAAATCAATTCAATTTTCCCAAACTAAGAAAAGATCATATCCTATTAATTCACAACTTTCCAGTTTCATTTTCTCAGTGAAACCGGACTTTTTGGATTTAAATTAACATTGGCCAGACATTAATGCAGTAAGAACAAGAATTAATAGAACAACCATAGAAGAAAAGATTAAAAAACAAATATTAACAATTACATTTCAATACAATTGTTCTAACCTCGGCAAATGGAATTAGCCACTCATTGTGGATTAAACATCGTTAAATGAGTGTAAATGCTACAAACAATTGAAAAGAAGAAGGAAAGGGATAGAAAACCCTAAGAATTTTCGTCCCTCTCAACTGCCTGTAACCCACGTTCTTGCTCCACCAAGTCAGAATAATTAAAAATGAACCTAAGTGTTCTATTTATCTTGGTGAGAATTTTCCCGGAATAACAAGCAACGTGTCACGGGTACATCGTGGAGCACTGCCTCCGTGACACAGTGCAAACGCAGAGCTCTCTGGAATTTAGCCGTCAGGTATTTGTCCCCCAACGTGGCACGGCATGCAACATGGAGCATGCCCAGCGTGCCACAGTGCAAATAGCAGCACCTCACTGGAATGTCAAGATCCAGGAAATTGATTCCAACGTGCCACGGCACATTCGCGAACCCTCTCTGGAAATTCTTGAAATTATATCTCCCGGACAGGAATGCATACCGCGATGGCAGCGTGTCACGGCTCCATTGCGGAACCTCTTTAACTTCTTGCTTCTCCAGCCGCTTCCTTGCTGCTCGAGTCCATTTCCGATTCCTCCCAACATGCATCTTAGCTCCATAAAAGTATGTTTTTCCTGCAAAACAACGCTAATCATGTTGGTTAGTATAAATTCACACTTCTTTACAATTTACATGAGAATGTACAAACATTGTTGGATAAACAAGGCTCAAACGATGCATTTGAGTATCACTTGGGCATATAATATTTGATCACCTACCCCATACTTAAAATCTTGTTCGTTCTCAGAACCAGTACTCCCTACACCTCATGCGATTGACATCCCCTCACGTCTACTTTGGCTCGCCCAATCCGAGCTACAGTTACACTGATTATTTACATACAAATCATCAGAAAACATGCGTGAGGCGTCATCAATACAATGACATCAAACATATCCAGACCTCCTAACATCACAAATCGACTCTCGATATCGGCAAACTCATGCACATTAGCTGACAAGATATCCGACACGAATTTATTCTTTTGTTAAACATGTGCCCTCACACACAAGAGAGTTTCCCTGTTTTAATCATGAACCTAAAACAATTCATGCCGGGGTATAAACACACACAATTTCGCTCACTCTCCCAAAAGAATTCACATGCATTGTGTCATGAACCATAAGTTTGCCTCTAGTGTATTACTCCACTAATATAAGGACGCGTGATGTAAGATCACGTAGAGACTTAACGGGTTGTAATATAGCTGAAACTAGTATATACTGGGCTAACCAATAAAGGTAACCGCATCCTTAAGCGCTTTTCAATACATCCCATCAACTTCTGGGCATAAGTTCTTTCTTCCTCCTCCCAACCTTGGAGTCTTTCTTAATAAATTTTTCAACTTCCTTGTTACTTACACACCAGACCAAACATCAAAGATTAGTTATGCACTTTATTTCTTTACATCTGGCCGGTGCACATACAGCTCTTTTTCTTTCTTTTCATCACTTTCTTTTCCTCTTTTCATTTTCTTTTCACTGCTTCACTCCTTTACACTATGGAAAATTATTTTTCTTGGCGCTTAAGAGCTTTGGATTGGAACATGGACAATGAAAGAAAGGGTTGACCTCTTAGTTTTGCTTTTTTGACAACAGAAAAAGAATTAGGCTAAAGGCTCCTTGGGCTAACTTAGGACTGACATTCAAGGTGGGTATATAAAAGAAAAAATGTTAGGCTAAACAGGAAACGCCTACATCCTTTCCCACACTACACTTCCTTCATTTCGTTTTCGTATACACACCAGGCAAGTTCTAGACACTTCACAGTAGCATGGAATAAGCGAGACCTCTCACTATATGCTCATTGCACATGCTCGACTCAAACATATTCACAGACTCTTTAATCGGCTAATTACAAGAATTCAAAATTAAGCCTCAATCACACCGAATCGAATTCCGTGGCCTAAGTATCTCACATATGTACAAGAATTTGCTTGCTTTCAAACGAATCACCTTTGCATTATAACGTATCTTCATAACACAACAAGAATTTTGTAGCCATAGGTAGCAACATGCTGGGATATAACCAACACGCCAACATTGCAAATAAAATCTACTCTTATCGACTGCATTTCCCTTAAGACGGTCGTCAGCTCCATCCATCATAGGGAACGGTCACTATTTACGACTTCGGTTCAATAGGACTCTTCTCGGTAAAAAGAACCGAAAAAACTCCGAGAAACCCAATGATAAAAATATTTACTTGAAAATTTTAAAAAATTTTTAAATTTATAATTTTTGTATGTACAATTATACAATCAACAATTCAACAACACATAACAGCTTCACAAAAATATTTACAATATGAAACATACACACAAAAACAGGGTCACAATATTTTCAAACACGACAACGGGAACATGCACATACATACAAATCCAAGATGAAAACCAGCACCACCTAACTTCTCCCACCCCACACTTCAAATCGAACACTGTCCCCAGTGTTCATGACTAAAACACAAAAGTGGGTGGTGAAACTCCTGATCAATCAAAGTATTCCACTTCTTCATCAGGTGCTGCTGCCTCATCTCCCATGTCTCTGGAATCTCCCCCGTCGTCCTCCTTCGACTCAACGTCGGAATCCTCGCAACGTGTCTCCTCATCAGTGGGGACGTCATCATCCCTGAGTCTCCACAAAAGCTGGGCCACCCGACCTAGAGCCCTGGCATTTTCGCTGAAAGGGTAATCTAGGTCGAGCTGCCACAGCTCATCCTCCGTTGCCGATCTCCCGCCTATGCGCAGCTGGAGCATCTGCATCCCGAACATGCGGGCCATATACTGATCATCCCGAGCATGTTGCTCGGCTAGTGTGAGAACTGGCCCGTGAGTGGTGTCAGGTGCCTTAGTCTTTGTGGCGTCTATGGCACGCCTCTCCATACGCGGGATATAGTCTGGGGCCTCTTCCTCAACATCCGAGGCCTCGAGGGAACATGGTCAGCAAACATAAACCCGTACTGTGCCGTTGATGCAAACAGGCTCTCTTCATGGCGGATATGATCACCGCCCCAACATTTATCTCCAGCCCTTTCATCGGGGCATACACCAGGCATACGCGATCCCAGGTACATTTGTCATGTGCACCCCAGAATCAAACAGGAACAAATGATCTTTAGCCGGATCATGGCTTCCCTGTTCATACGTAGGTAGGGCAATGTCGATGGTAGCCCCTCTCCTTATGCCTCTCCGAGTGTGCCTTCGACCGGGCTTTCCACACAACGTGTATCTGATATCGCATATGGTGGAGTGATATTCGGTGCCGGGTACATGGGCGTAAAATGATTACGCGCCCCGGTATGGCATTTAAGTGATGAGCTCAAGGGTGACAATGCGGCCCCTTATTTTGATGGTGTGACTGCGGGCGTCAGGTTCCAATTTGCATAGAACTCCCGAATCAAGTGCAGATTGCACTCCTTGGGCTCGTCAAAAATGGCCTGCGTGCGGCAGTGTCAATCCGGTGTACAATGCGGGGGCTCCTGTGCCGTGTGGCCGCTTGCAATATGCTCACCAGGGAAGTACTTGTCCTTGTGCTTTGTGTACCATTTTCTTCCCTTCCTCACATACCCATCGGGTTCCGTATTGGCGGCGCTGGCGCGCAGAACCGTTGGTGCTGCTGGGATTTGCTGTTCCCGGTCTGAGTCTCTTACTTCCGGCGCCCGATGTAGATGCGCACTTTCGCTGTCTTGCCTGCTTTGCCATTGTTCACATAAAGAAAGCGGACAGTCCCAATGTCAGTCAGTTTAAATTTAGCTTCGACTAAGGTTGGGTTAGGCTGAGCCACCCCACACTTAGTCTTCAGCCACACTTTCAGCATTACGGCAAGAACATATTTATTTCTAATTTACAAAAAACTGAAAAACTAAAACAACTAAAAGCACAAACAATATTGCCTTGTGCATTCTATAAGTCGACGGTATAACTCAACTGTACGACTCAGACTTCGCACAGCTAAGTCCACATCACCATCGATCACAATTTATACGGAGCATAACACTGAAGAAGAGAAAATAAAACAAACGAAAAACTATTTATCTACACAAACACATGCAATCTACCCATTTCCATTACGCCCACTATAATTGCACTCCCAAAAATCCGTCGGCCTTTTTAGCATATTATATAGAACACGACCAACTCATCTCACCCAACATACTCAACCCAACAAGAATTTGCAATTCAACTAGTTTTCTCCCTTTTCATGTTCAAATTCAAGCCCTAGCTAAAAATTTTCGAAAATTCGATCAAGCTCATGTTTTTATCGGTTCCTTCAATCACAATGATATTACGAACATCAATCAACAATAGCAATGAATTTAAGCTCAATTTCTACATAGGGTAAGGTTTACTCATCTCATGCTAAAAGTGAAAAATTCAATTACAATTGAGATAGAGTTGATGAACATACCTTTAATTCGATGAACGGAAGAAAACTTGATGAAATTTTGTACCTAAGTCCATGGCACGTTGAGGAGAGGAATTTTGGGAGGGTTGTCGCGGAGGATGAAAATGAGAGAAAATGAGGGGAAATCGGGGTTAAAAAGTGGGATTTTAGTGGGTTGCGGTGACCGGTGTGACGGCAGCGATTAACGCTTCAACGTGTCACGGAGGGTAACGCAGAGCATCACCTCCGTGACATGGAGCTATCACTTTCAGGCATTCCTGAAATTTGTAAAATTCCAGATTTTGCCTTCAACATGTCACCCACGGAGGTAGCGGAGCATCACCTCAGTGACACGAACTCTCATGTGAGCTCACTGTTTTTCCACTTTAAAATTTTCCTTACCTGGGTACTATATACAAATCACCTGCATTTTTTCCCCTGATCAACTAAGCTATATCACAACGAAATAGATTAGATCCCAGGAATTTATTTGTATATTTTATTTTTATATTTTTTACATAAATTAAAATTTCATTGAATATAAATAACTTAATTTAAATTTTTTATTTTTTTTATTTTTTTAGTTTTTTTATATTTTTTATGTTTCTTCTTTTTCTTTTTATCTGTACAATCATAAAAACAAAAATTGCAGGTTGCCTCCCGTGCGACGTAGGTTTACCATCGTGGCTCGGCGTTATTTAAGCTCATTCCACTTTGAGTGACAGACGTTTTCTGCAAAACTTCATCCTCCCAATGGTCGCTTGTGCCATTACGGGAACGTGGTACTTGATTCTTCCTGCCACAACTCACTGCCCCGTGCGGGAGTCTGTCTCACTACCTCAAACGGCTTGCGACCATTTGGACATAACTTCCACAAACAACCACTACAACCTTGAATTGAAGGCCCGGCACTACGTCGGTCCAGAGATCACGATGCACACATGCTTATCGTGCCGCACCTTTTCGTTTTCTCTTTAATATTTCCCGGCACTTTCGCAAAGCATGCCAACGAAACTCGTTGAGTTCTTTGGTGCATTAACCTCTTTCTTTAGCTAGCTCCGGAGTCCATGTTCAATTTCTCTGGCCGGGGAAAGCTCAGTCTCTGTGGTTTACAAGAGGCAGGTGACAAGCTTCCCATAGACAATCAGTATGGAGAAGGGTTTGAGTGGTGTCTTGTAAGCAGTTCTGTATGCCCACAACATCAAATCCAGGGTTTGCTTGACCCAGTCACTGCAGGTGTGCAGCCTTCCATATACGGAGAATGCTGCTTTACTTCTGGTCCGACACCTCCCACTTGCCCACTAGTTTGGGGATGATAAGATTATTTTCTGCTAGCTGGCGCACCCCATACATAGCCAGCATCTTCTTGAAACTTGCATTGACAAAGTGGGCTTCTCCATCACTGATAATAGCTCGGGTGTCCCGAACCTTGTAGAAAATGTGTTTTTCACAAACTTTGTTACTACCTTGTTGTCATTTCTGGGCAAGCTATTGTTTTACCGCACTTCATTTTTATAATCAACAGCTACCAAGATGTAGCTTGATTACCAAAATGACGGTGGGGAATGGGCCCATGAAAGTGCTCCCCATACATCCAAAAGTCTCCACTTCAGTACATTTGCAGTGGCATCTCTTGCCTCCTACCAATTATGCCTGTCTGCCTTGTGCATCTATCATGTTTTGACATAGCCAGCCATCTTTGAACAGTGTGAGCCAAAAAGAACCTGAGCACTGTACCTTGTGTGCTGTCCCTCTCCACCTCCTCAAATGGTGCCCTCCATATGGTAGGAGTGACAACTCTCAAAACCTCTACCAATTTGGCTCTCCGGAATGCACCTTCTGCATAAGCATAGATGCAGTTAACCCAAGCAAATATGGCTCTCCCAAATGAGAGGTAAGAGCAATGTATATATTTTCTTGCTGATCCTGTCAGCCTCTGGTGGATGGGCTCCACTCACCCAATAAGTTCACTATGTCTGCATACCAAGGAACCACTCAGCTTCTCCCTATTGCCAAGAGCTGCTCATCAGGAACTCCTCTTTGATATTGTCACCTTCCTTCACGTGGAGTAAACCAGTAGCGATAGGTGATCCCTGCCCTTGATTTTTGCTCCCTTTCTGTCTCTCTGTTTACAAGTCAACTCTTGCAGCAACAAGATCCATCTGATCAACCTTGGCTTTGCATCCTTTTTGTTAAACACATACCAGAATGTGCATGATCGGTATACACCACTACTATGAACCCACCAAATAGGACCTGAATTTATCAAAAGCAAACACAAGTGCTAGCATCTCCTTTTCTGTTAGTGTATAATTACTTTGGGCAGTGTTCAATGTTTTGCTTGCATAGTGAATAAGTGAAGATTATTCTTCCTTTGCTATCTGGCTCCAGCCACATTAACAGCATCCATCAGTTCAATGGTTGTTCCCAATCGATAAGGATGGGTGCTTTGCAATATCTGCTTCAACTCCTCGAATGCTTTCACACACTCATCATCGAAATCAAACTTCACCTCCTTTTCTAGTAATCTGCATAACGGTCTAGAAATTTTGGAGAAGACTGAATGAGCCGTCTGTAGAACCCTGCATGCCGGAGAAAACTGAACACCGTTTATAGTACAGGTGGTGGCCATTTCTCATCTTTTCTCGATCTTAGCACGATCGCTTCCAATCCTTGCAAGACTCTATGGCCAGGACAATGCCCTCCTTGACTAAAAATGACATATCTGTTCTGATTGATTCTTCACATAGCCCAACACCCTGTCAGGTTCTGCAAACAAGTAACAACAGATTACCCAGAAATACAGAAATCATCCATAAATACCTCAGCAAAAAATCCTCCATGTGTGAAAGATTGCTATCATACATCTCTGGGATCTTGGCGGGTGTACATAACCGAATAGCATCTGTCTCTAAGCATCATGTCCCATACGGACATGTGAAAGTAGTCTTCTCCTGATCTTCAGGTGTAATCTTTGGTTATAACCAGAGTACCCATCAAGAAACAATAGTATTCCTGCTTAATAATCTGTCAATATTTGATCAATGAGCGGGATAGGATAGTGATCTTTCCTTGGGGCTTGTTTAAGCTTTCTGTAATCCATTGCAAATCATCAGCTTTGTGACGGTTCGTGTGGGAATCAGCTCATTTTCTCATGGTGACCACGGTCATTCCTCCCTTCTTCAGAAACACACTGAACGGGGCTGACCCATTCCTTTGTCTGAAATTGGATAGATCACACATCAAACCATTTATTATTTCTTTCGACCACATCCTTCATGTGGTTTAACCTTCACTGCAGCTAACAGTTGGCTTTGCTCCTGTCTCTGTAAAAAATTCTGTGTGTGCAAAAGCGCTGGATTAATACCCTGATCATGGACATTTGCCAAGCCATTCCTCTTCTTTTCTGAGAACCGCCCTATTTTTGCCTCTTTTTCTGTGCTTCTGTTAATTACGATGAAATGATGACCGGCAAAGTATTACCTTCCCCCAAAAGACATATTTTAAATGAGGGGGTAATGCTTTAATTCCAGCTTTGGTGCTTCTTCAATAGATGGTTTCGGCAAAGGTTCAAGAAGCCTGTTAACGGCTGAATTCTTGCTTCCTAGGATAGCTTTGTGGCTCATTCAACACTTGTACCACCTGTAGCATCTCTATCTCAAAATAGTCAGTTTCATCCTTCACTCTTTCCACTGGGTCTTAGGAATTCAACAATCTGACCAATTTGCCCGATCAAGTACACTGATTGCTGAAAGTTCCTGATGTATTACCAGACTTGAGCTATCCACATCAAATACCTCATCCTTGTCATTTGCATAGTGAAAGTTTGCCTTGCAGCTACATCATTGCGCTTTCCTAGTGTAAGAAAGCGTCCCAAAATAAATGGGACTTCAGCGTCTGGCTCAAGTCAGCACTACAAAATCTATAGGAAGATCAAGGAGCCACGACTTGCACCGCTTAGTCCTCCCACAATCCTTACTGGTCTTGCCAAAGAGCAGTGCACCAAGCTGCAAGATCACTGTTGTTGGTCTAGGACTCCCTAGCCCCAACTTCTTGAATACCGAAGGTCAGCATGGGGTGTATGCTCTCAAATCACATATTGTGCGGAAACAGGGTCTCTGCCCGATTGTTCGTTGGGTGTAGCTCCCAGTCTTTGAGCTTGTAGGCAGGTATTACGTATCCGGGGAAGGTGCACTCCTCGTAAGAGCCACCGGCGTACTCAGTAAGCCTCTTTTGTTGCCGTCTCCTTTATGTACTTTGCGTACCAGAGCTCTGACAAAACATCAACAAGAGGTAAGTTAATGTGTACCTGTTTTAGCACCTCCATGAACTTTTGGCTCACGCCTCTCTTATGTTTCTTTGTCGTTGAGGAAGCGGGGGTGGGGGTCTTTCTGGTTAAGCATCCACTGTTCTTCCTATCATCATTTTGCTCCCTCTCCCGTTTCTGCTGCTCCCGACTATTGAAGGTGGTCTTTCATGGTTCCACCTCCTTCGCTGCAAACCACTCCTTGTGATTACCATTCACCCTGCTTGGGGTTGGGGGTGCGTATTCATTTAGGGAAGTCCTCCTCTAGGCCTGGTGTTTTGGGCTCCAGCAAACTTTAAGCTGATACTCCAACGCCTTGGTAGCTAACTGATTATTCTTGACCTCCGGCTGCCAATTAGCTGCCGTCGTGCAATTGAGCTTGTTGAGTTAGCTATCATCGTCTTGAACATCTCCTCAGCTGGTGATGGTGAGGTGGAGAGGGCATTATTAACACCATATTGTGACTGATAAGTTCGTGGCCTCCATGATTCCTTTGCACCCCTGACGATTCGAACCTCTCTCCCTGATGGTTGTTGCTACAAAGAGGGTAATTGATTCCTCAGTTAGAATTAGCTATTACCA
Organism: Datura stramonium; assembly: GCA_018107945.1. Taxonomy (NCBI): domain Eukaryota; kingdom Viridiplantae; phylum Streptophyta; class Magnoliopsida; order Solanales; family Solanaceae; genus Datura; species Datura stramonium. The sequence goes on from JACEIK010009207.1 coordinate 43,433, forward strand.
TACTGTTGTCGTTATTCTTGTGCATTGTGACAAAAGTTCACGAGTGATTGCTCACAACACTCGGTAGTGTTCATTACTCACACACTTCACCAAATCTGCTGCACTGCATTCACTGGGGCTTGAGACTGACTCAAGCTCATGTTGTCGAAGTGGGTGTTGAGTTGGTCTGCAAGGCAACTATACGGTAAGCGATAGTGTAAGCCCCATCCACTGAACTCCAGCTGCTTTCCTTGCTCCTCCCCTTGGAAGTCTTTTCCCTCCGGATTTCCCTGCAGAAATATGATTAAGCAAAGTATACAGCTCCTCATAAGTCTTTTCTAATGCTTGTCCCCCAGCTGCAGAGTCCATGCAAGATTTTGTGTGGGGTTCCAAACCGTCAATAAAAGTGTACCAGCACATCATTAGATTGGTGGTGATGAGACAGGTCCCTGGCCAACGATTGAATCTCTCCCAGGCTTGATACGAATTCTCTCTCACCCTCTCTTTGTTTTGAAACTTAGAATTTTGACTTCTAAGAATCTTTGCTGTTTTACCGAAGGAAGAACCGGATAAGAGCTGCTTTGCAAGATCATCCCAGCATGTAGTTGCATAAGAGTTCGGTGGCTCAACACCTCTAAACCTGCCTGACCTCCCAAGAAAATGGGAACAGTGTGGCGACATAATGCATTGACACTCCAGCGGGATGTAAGTGTAACTTATCTCCAAAAAAATTTTGAAAGATGTTGTTGTGGATCCTCGTAAGGGAGGCACGTGAACTGCCGCTTGTGTGCAGCAATTGCACCATATTTCTGTTTAAAAACAGAACCTCCTCACGGCTCAGGTTTCGAATGCGAGATGTTTGACATTACTAGCATGTGGGATTGCCACATCGCGAACCGGCCTAGCTGCCATTTCCTTGGGCACCCTAACACTGCCTGCAAGTGGTGGATTCTGTGGTTGCTCAGGATTGTTTGTCGAGTAGCGCAGCTTTTTCCCTAGAGCTTCTCTCCGTTGGCGATTGAATTGTCTTTCCGGCTCTAAGGATGGATCCACCTGACTCTTTGTCTCTTTCCAGTGTTCAACGAATCTGTTATCTGCAAAATACAGGCTAAGACCAAAGTTGTTAACACTTAAATAAAGAAATAGCAAACTAACACTTTAAGAAAAATTATAATTTCGCCAATTGCCAGTCCCGACAGCAGCGCCAAAAAAACTTTGTTGTTTGTCTGGATGACTACACGCAAGTGCACGTGGTCAAATAAGTAGTAAGTGGCTCAAGTAAGCCAAGTATCGATCCCACAGAGACTGGACTACAGGGCAAATCACCAAGTGTTAATTTACTATAACTCTAGAAATGCAAATAGCAAATTATGAAGTTTTGAAGTATCTTAAATTTATACTAAGTCTAAAAATGGGCTATGCAAGTGAGTCTGAACTATGGATATGAGCATGCGAGGCTAGTGAACATGTAAAGAAATTAATTATCGGTATACATGATTTATCTTTTCTCCAAGTTGCTAGTCGGAACTTAAGTCCTATGGATTAAAACTCTCGTATTTAACCCAACTTAAGAATCATGAACCTTCCACCTACATTTACGTGATGAAAATCATGTTCTAGCCATACGAAACCAATTCCACATTTTGACTAATACGACTTTCAGGTATATTTCTATTCTGAATGTAAAGCAATTCTCAATTTTTCCAAACTAAGGAGAGATCATATCCTATTAATTCTAGCTTTCCAGTTTTAAGAATTGCTCTCTCGAGTGAAACCGGACTTTTAATTTACATTGGCCAGACATTAATGCAGTTAGAACAAAAATTAATAGAACAACCATAGAAGAAGGGACCAAAAACAAATAAATCAACAATTACATTTCAATACAATTGTTCTAACACCGGCAAGAAATGGAATTAGCCACTCATTTGTGGATTAAACATGTTAAATGAGTGTAAATCATACAAACAATTGAAAGAAAGAAGGAAGGGATAGAGAAAACCCTAAGAATTTTTCGTTCTCTCAACTGCCTACTAACCACGTTCTTGCTCCACCAAGTTAGAATAATTAAAAATGAACCTAAGTGTTCTATTTACTTGTGAGAATTTTCCCGGAATAACAAGCAACATGTCACGGAGTGCATGCCATTTCTGCCTCCGTGACACGGTGCTAACGTGGGACTCTCTGGAATTTAGCCGTCCAGGTAATTATCCCTAACGTGGCACATCATGCAACGCGGAGCATGCCCAGCGTGCCACGGTGCAAACGCGCACCTCCATTGGAATGTCAAGATCCAGTGATTCCAACGTGCCACGGCACAACCGCGAACCCTCTCGAAATTCTTGAAATTATATCTCCCGGACAGAATGCATCCGCGATGGCAGCATGTCACGGCCCATCATAGCTCTTTATTTCTTGCTTCTCGACAAGCTTCCTTGCTCACTCCGTCCATTTGATTCCTCCCAACATGCATCACCCAGCTCCATAAAAAGTATGTTTCCTGCAAAACAACGCTAATCTTGATTAGTATAAATCAATTCCTACAATTTACATGAGAATGTACAAACATTGGATAAACAAGGCTCAAATGATGCATTTGAGTTCCCTACAATTTACATGAGAATGTACAAACATTGTTGGATAAACAAGGCTCAAATGATGCATTTGAGTATCACTTGGGCATATAAATATGCCCCAGATCAACAACAACCTTACATGAGATTTACATATTCATACCAACATAACCATTTATAAGGACATGCATTATTATAAGATCAACAAATGTGAAAAAGTAATAAACGAGAACAATATAGAGGTACAGTGTCGTGGCTGATATCAAGAGGGTCCCTGACTGTCAAAGGGAACGTCCCTAACTATCAGAGGGGAACATTCTCAGCTAGAGAGAATCCGTGACTATCAAAGGGAGAGAATGCTCTAATATAGAGTCGCTGGTTGACCAAGGAAAACATTCTCATCTAAGGAGAATCCTGACTAACTAAGGCTAGATATACTCCACTGGCGAGTAGGGATGTGAGTCCTGACTGACTAAGAGAAGACATACTCAACTAGTGACTAGGGATGTGAGTCCCAATCGACTAAGAGAAGACATACTCCACTAGCGACTAGGGATGTGAGTCCCGATCGACTAAAGCTAGTCTAAATTACTACAGCTAATCAGAGACAAAATCATTCACCACTCTCATCATACAATACCCATTTTAAAGGATTAGAGCTATCTCTTACTACGCACAGGCTCAACAGTCTGACATATTATGCACATGCTTTATCATCATAATTCACATCATCACAGAACAAATTCATTATTATCTTTAACATCTCACCCCAACGAGCATGCTATAGATTCGCATTAAGCAATATTCTATCATGACATCTTAATTCCGAATTTACATCATTTAACATGTAGTATAAGGTCATGCATGATTTATAGAATCAACTCATACTTTATTAGAGATGCATGGCTTCATTTATTTAGATTTACGAACAACTTGTACATTAAACTCATACCTCATTATTTACAACGAACCATGGAAAGAGCGTTCATTTTTATTTCACAAGCTCATTTCATGATTTACTCCAATTCATGTAAAACATGCAATAATTAACCATTTTTCTAGATTCACCTCATACACAATCAATTCAATCGAAAGCATAGCGATAATACAAAATTTTCATTCAATTGCTCAAGCCCATAACTCTAAACTCATCTCCACATAATCATCAATGTCATAATCGGGTTATTAGGGATGATCATACGAGATTCACATAATTGAACATGGTTGTGAACTACTATGTAAATTAAGTGGAGAATCAACAAGTCCTGCTCACTAATCAAGCCAATTTATGAAGAACATGCTATACTCTTGCATTCCCAACTTATATTTCACAATTCAAGACAACCCACTATTTATATCTCAAATAATCTCATATTCATAGTAGATGTTAGCAATTATGAGGAATATAAAAGAAATCTACTCATAAAACAAAGCCTTAGATCACGCTTTTCTAGATTTTTTTAAATCAGGTCTTTAATGAAAACATTTTGGGGCACAAGGATGGAAGGAAATCCTTGTTGAAAAAAAACCCGCATACCTAGTATAAGAAATCGAACCCGTAATCGCACCTTTAAGCCCTTGAAGAAAACCCTTGAAGAATCCTTGAACTTAAAAGAGGGGAGGAAGAAGGGTTTGAGAGAATATTTTTTAGAGAATCAGAGGTTGGGCTAAACGAAACCCTTAAAAACGTCCCAAATGACACCTAAATCAACGTTACTTTAGAGCTGGATGCATGGGATTTTACCAAACTGCCCTTGAGAACAACCTGCAAATTTTCCCGAACTGGAACCAACAACCCTCAGGACAAGTCGTTGTCTCATACAACGACCCGTCTTCACCATCTGTTGGATGCACTGGACCTCCTTTAAACATTCAGCTTCTCCAAACAACGACTGACAGGACGGGTCGTTGTCACCTACAAAGACCCATTATAACCATCCGTTTATTTCTCTGCTTCCTTGATGGGTGAACCAACCACGACTGAAATGACGAGTCATTTCTTGAACCTACGACTCATTGTATCCTTTCGTTGCCACCACTATTCCCTCCTTCACCTTCTTACCAATGATCAATACAACGTACCGTTACAACTTCCAACGACCCGTTGTCTCCATTCGTTGCCACCGCCTAGGAACTCTGAAATCCAACCCATGACCACTTATGATGACTCGTTGTTTACACCAACGAGTCCTTACATGACTCGTTCCTCTCCAGTAGCCTATCTTGAGATCTCACCACGACTGCTTCTAATGGGTCGTTGTTTGTTACAGTGACTCATCCCTCCCCTTGTGGTATCAAACATAGCCTTATCCCTGAGTTCCATACAATGACTGCCTCCCATGACTCGTTAGAGCAACCAACAACTCATTGTATGAGTCGTTCTGAGGCATTGCTGAAATTTTTTGCTGGGCACATTTTCAAACTCCGATTTCTAACTCACAAGAACTTTTGGGGTGTTACAATATCTCCCCCTTGGGAACATTCATCCTCGAATGTTGGATGAACATACTGAAAATATAGGGACACAACCAATATCCAAATATCAATCACTCACAGCTAAACACCAACAAAGTATCTGACTCCGGACCATCCTTATACACCAAATCTGAATATCCACCTCTTACTTGCATACCATGGCTCAAGGGAAACCGAAGAACATGAAACCAACATAGAACTAGACAGAACACCAAAAAGAATTCTTTCCCCTTTTTATCTGGCATACAACTGATATAGACTGATCCTTCATTCTCAAATCGCTTTTCGATACAAAGCTAGGATTCAATATATCTAATCTAATTGAGGGTAAGGATATATGAGCACGAGTTATTCCTGACATCTAAAACTGAGCACATACATGAGATAGTCTAACTCTACTAAGTTATTAAACCACTTCTAAAGACTGAGTTGGAGTTTACTACATCGGAAAACATGATTAACCCATATAACTAATTCATAACATGAAAATGAGAAATAAGGACTCATCGGGAAAGACTAGCATCACTGTCTGAAGTGGTTACCTCTAAACCTCGAGAATCTACACATAGGATTATACACCATTTTAACTTCAATTGCAACACAAGGGAAATTATCTGAACCTTGAAGTGATCGACATACTACAACTACTAAGGCTGAAACTTCTTTATGGGAATTCTCAAGGTCCGACTTACCACGCATACTCACTATATCCCCCTTAGCTTAAAGTCATCATTCTCATGCTCCCGAATCTTCCTTAAAGTCAGGCCAATTTACAAACTCCTAGCTTCTCTTCCACCACTAACCTTTACTACAAACCTCACACTAACAACTATTCACGTTACCCATCTACAATCTCTTCTTGCAATTATAGCAGGGCTTCTTATTCAATACGGGGCTGACATGATATAAGGGGTAATACAAGATTGACAACATTCCTGTGACTACTTTTGTGGTTGGATTGCCACCTGCTCTAGGTAACCCGCGCTGCTGAGATGGGCGGGCTGTAGACCTGTTAGCCGGGGCACGGACCTTCCGGCCATCCCGCTGGGCTAATGGGCAATACCTGTGTCTATGAATGGGCTGGCCACAATAGAAACAAACATCTGAACCCGCCAAGAACCTTCCTAGGTGGTTATTCCCACAACGCCTACAAACTAGATAAGTAATCTCCCTCACCTGGGGCTGATATCCCCGAACCTGAGCTAAAGACCTCTGTTGGGGTTGTGAGTGGCTCCCACTACTTGATCCTTGTTGGGAACCCTCTAGGTTTTCGGTCCAGGGCCTTTTTTTGTTCCTTTCTTCCACCTTAAAATCTCCCTCCATACCCGAACCACAAACCTTAGTCAGACTCCTGCTCGTGAAGTATTGAACTCTAATAGCTGTTGCCTCTCTATTAGGGTTCGCTGATGCGATAGTCATCTGGTTAGGCTGGGTGATCATGGCCTGTATAAACACTTGGACTGCGACCCCGAGTTCTGCATCCGTAACTTTCCCGAACGTGGGATCTGTTGGAGTTGGTGGGGCTTTTTAACTTCTGTTGGTCCCTTGAGGAAACATGTTTCTGCACACACGTATAGCACGAATTAGAGGAATTGAGAGATATTTCATCGCACAACTTGGATCATGAAAGAAGGGAACATTTCCTAAACGTCCCGTAGCCTCTTCTTCATAAGTGTGGCGCGCTTCACACCCATGAAGAAGACTCTACTTAATGCGGATTTTAGACACCCTATGACTCTTTATTCCTTGGCTCTGATACCAAGTATGTCACTACCTGATTTTACACTAGCCGTAACACGGGACAAGGAACCCCGAAAGGGCTCCAAGTCGACCCATGTCATAATCATAGCATGTTATATCAATGAAATAACCAACAACATGATTAAGTAGAAACTAACTGCAAGAGTCAATTATAAAATCCATGATCGTAAATATAATATGCTAGATACAACGCTGAATCCGTCTAGATAATGTCTGAAAGCCTTCTACTAAACTAATGAGTTGCTAGGACAAGCCCCGAGCAAACTCCTAAAGTATGAAACTATAACATAAGAAAATAAGAACATAAACCACGTCCTCAGATGATGAGAACTAATCAGTAGCAGCTGGGAAAGAGAGAAGCGTACCTAACCATGCAGCTGAGCTTGATGAACTGAATCTATATCATGAAAGGATATAGCATAAGAGGCGTGCGGTCAGTACTTGGAAAGTACTGAGTATGCAGGAAGCATAATCAACTAACTTATAAATATATACAATAAGGAAGTAATGTAAAACACAATAACAGTAATGTAACTGAAATGAGATACGACAACCTTATATGATATTTACATATTCATACCAACATAACCATTTATAAGGACATGCATTATTATAAGATCAACTGATGTGAAAAAGTAATAAACGAGTATAGAGGTACAGTGTCGTGGCTGATATCAAGAGGGTCCCTGACTATCAAAGGGAGCGTCCCTAACTATCAATGGCAAACATTCTAAGCTAGAGAGAATCCCTGACTATCAAAGGGAGAGAATGCTCTGATATAGAGTCGCTGACTGACCAAGGGAAACATTCTCGGGTAAGGAGAATCCTGACTAACTAAGGCTAGACATACTCCACTAGCGAATAGGGATGTGAGTCTAGACTAACTAAGAGAAGACATACTCGACTAGCGACTAGGGATATGAGACCCAACCGACTAAGAGAAGACATACTCCACTAGGGACTAGGAATGTGAGTCCCGATCGACTAAAGCTAGTCTAAATTACTACAGCTAATCAGAGACAAAATCATTCACTAATCTCATCATACAATACTCATTTTAAAGGATTAGAGCTATATCTTATTGCGCACAGGCTCAACAGTCTGAAATATTATGCACATGCTTTATCATTGTAATTCACATCATCACAGAACAAATTCATTATTATCTTTAACATCTCACCCCAACGAGCATGCTACAGATTCACATTAAGAACTATTCTATCATGACATCTCAATTCTGAATTTACGTCATTCAACATGTAGCATAAGGTCATGCATGATTTATAGATTCAACTCATACTTTATTAGAGATGCATGGCTTCATCTATTTATATTTAAGAACAACTTGTACATTAAACTCATACCTCATTATTTACAACGAACCATGGAAAGAACGATCAATTTTATTTCACAAGCCCATTTCACGATTTACTCAAATTCATGAGAAATATGCAATAATTATCCATATTTCATAGATTCACGTCACACACAATCAATTCAATCGAAAGCATAGCAATAATACAAAATTTTCTTTCAATTGCTTAAGCCTATAACTCCAAACTCATCTCCTCATAATCATCAATGTCATAATTGGGTTATTAGGGATGATCATACGATATTCACATAATTTGAACATGGTTATGTAATACCACGATAAATTAAGTGGAGAATCAACAAGTCCTGCTCACTAATCAAGCCAATTTATAAAGAACATGCAATACTCATGTATTTCCAACTTATATTTCAAAATTGAAGACAACCCATTATTTACATCGCAAATAATCTCATATTCACAGTAAACGCTAGCAATTATGAGGAATATAAAAGAAATCTACTCATAACACAAAGCCCTAGATCACGCTTTTTTAGATTTGTTTAAATCGGATCTTTAATGAAAATTTTTTGGGGCACAAGGATGGAAGATATCCTTGTTGAAAAAAAACTTGCATGCCTTGTAGACGAAATCCCACCCAGAATCGCACTTTGAAGCCCTTGAAGAATCCTTGAACTTGAAAGAGGGGAGGAAGAAGGGTTTGAGAGAAGATTTTTGAGCGAATGAGAGGTTGGGCTAAATGAAACCCCTAAAAACGTCCCAAATGACACCCAAAACGACGTTACTTTAGAGCTGGATGCATGGGATTTTACCAAACTGCCCCTAAGAAAAACCTGCAAATTTTCCTGAACTAGAACCAACAACCCTCCGAACGAGTAGTTGTTTCATACAATGACCCGTCGTCACCATCCGTTGGATGCACTGGACCTCTTTCAAACTTTCAGCTTCTCCTAAAAACGACTGACATAACGGGTCGTTGTCACCTACAATGACTCATTATAACCACCCGTTGATTCCACTTCTTCCTTGACTAGTGACCCAACCACGACTAACATGACTAGCCTTTGCTTGAACCAATGACTCGTTTTATCCTTTCGTTGCCACCACTAGTCCCTCCTTCACCTTCCTACCAATGATCAATACAACAGACCATTACAAATTCTAACGGCCTATTGTCTCCATCCGTTGCCACCACTTGGGAACCCTGAAATCCAACCTATGACCACTTATGACAACTTGTTGTTTACACCAATGAGTCGTTACATGACTCGTTCCTCTCCAGTAGCCCATCTTAAGATCTCACCACGACTGCTTCTAATGGGTCGTTGTTTGTTACAACGACTCATCCCTCCTCCCGTGGTATCAAACACAGCCTTATCCCTGAATTGCATACAACGACTGCCTCCTACGACTCTTTAGAGCAACCAACGACTCGTTGTATGAGTTGTTCTAAGGCACTGCTAAAATTTTCTGCCGAGCACATTTTCAAACTCCGATTTCTAACTCACGTGAACTTTTGGGATGTTACATTCAGTCTTACTTTATTGGAACTAAGGTGATAGCTTATACAGACTATGAAGCTCTGAGATATTTAATGGCAAAGATGGATGCCAAGCCACGATTGATTTGATAGGTTCTGTTGCTACAAGAGTTCGAGTGTGAGGTTAAGGACCAGAAGGGGACCGAAAGTCAGGTGTCGAATCACTTTTCAAGATTAGAGGAAGATGCAGCACTACGAGATGAGCTTGATATAGATGACACATTCCCTTATGAGCAAGTTTTGGCTGCTTCCTAGGATCTCATCCCATGGTTTGCAGAATTCACTAATTACCTGGTGAGTGATGTGCTACCGAAAGATTTATCTGTTCACCAGAAGACATTCATGTCTGATGTGTAGATTTTTTTTTGATGAGCCTTACTTATTCCGCATATGTTCTGATGGGGTGATTCGAAGATGTGTGCCCGATGCTAAGATGTTGAGTATATGGAGGCTTATCACTCATCCCCTGTTGGGGTCATCATAGTGGAATTCGCATAGCCCACAAAATTCTGCAATGTGGGTACTATTGGCCAACCATTCACTAAGATGCACATGATTTTGCAAAGGCATGTGATGCATGCCAAAGGAAAGGAGGAAAGAGCTCCCTCTTACACCCATTCTTATCATTGAGCTATTTGACGTTTGGGGCATTGACTTCATGGGCTCGTTTGTTAGCTCAAATGGGATGAAGTAAATACTTGTAGCTGTGGACTGTGTTTCTAAGCGGGTGGAGGCAATTGTGCTCCCAAACAATGAACGTAAGAGTGTCATGGCGTTCTTGAAGAGGAATGTTTTCACAAGATTTCGGACTCCTAGAGCCTTCATTAGTGATGGGGGTTCACACTTCGACAACATGTTGTTTTGGAATTTACTTTAGAAATATGGGGTGAAGCACAGGGTGGCAACACCTTATCATCCACAATCTAGAGCTGTTGATTGGTGTCCTTGTCGGTCATGTCTCAGTT
>JACEIK010009208.1:40845-54032 GCA_018107945.1 Datura stramonium
GGGGGGAGAGGGGGGAATATGTCCTTGACCTCCTCTACCTATAGCCTGATGGGAGGGATTCCAGGGAGTTCCTCGGGGAACACGTCTAGATATTTATTAAAAATTGTCATTGATTAGATGATGTCTGCCTCATTGTTCACATCTCTAACCCTAAAAATGTTCTATAAGAACCCTCTGATATTGACTTCTTTGCATTAAGATAAGAAGTAAGCCTACCTGCGGTGAAGAACAAGAGCATCTACTTATGGCGGTGGTCAAAACCGTTATGCATTAGCAGGTCAATAGGACTCTGAGTCTTCACCAGATGTTGTGATAGGTATATTGAATGCATGTTCCTACTTGGTTTATGCTTTGATTGATCCAGGATCTACTTTGTCCTATGTTGCTCCGTTTGTGGTGGGAAAATTTTGCATAACACCAAAGTTGATACAATGAAAATTTATTGTGTCTATATCTATTGGTGAATCTATTTCCAAGATGTATCGAAGTTGTATGGTAGATATTGTTGGCTATCAGACCTTTATAGACTTGGTAGAATTAGAAATGATCGATTTTGATGTTATTATGGGCATGGATTAGCTAGCGCCATGTTATGCTAATGTCAGATGCTAGACAAAGATTGTCAGATTCCACTTTCCAAGAGAGGTAGNAATAAAATTTATTTGATTGATTAAAATGAGCAAGATAACATGCCAAACGATAGGTTCATATCCTATGTACAGGAAAGGAAGCTGATCACTAAGAGCTGTATTTATCATATTATCAAAGTTCAAAATGTACAGGCAGAATCACCTACTCTTCTGTCTATTCTAGTGGTTAGTGAATCCCCGAATGTATTTCCAGATGAGCATCCTGGTATTCCTCCAAAGCAAATATCGACTTTTTTATTGATATGCCACCAGGTACACAACCCTTATCTATTCCTCCTTACAAAATGGTTCCTGTTGTGCTAAAGGTTTTGAAGGATTAGCTTAAGGATCTACTTGATAAATGCTTCATTAGGCCAAGTTCTTCATCATGGGGTGCACTAGTCTTGTTTATGAGAAAAAAAAGAAGGCTCACTGCGAATGTGTATAGATTATTGACAACTGAATAAAGTTACTATAAAAAATAGATATCCCTTTCTGAGGACAGATGACTTGTTTGATCAGCTGCAGGGTGCTAGGTATTTCTTGTAGATTGATTTGAGATTAGGGTACCACTAAGTACAAGTTTGGGAGAAAGATATTTAAAGACAACTTTCAAAACCAAATACGACCATTTTGAGTTCTTAGTTATTCCTTTTGAATTGATGAATGCCCCCAATAGTATTTATAAAACTAATGAACAACATTTTAGTCCATTGTTAGATCTGTTCATGATAGTATTTACTGATGATATTCTTATATATTCACGTTCAGAGGTTAAGCATAGAGATCATTAAGCAGTACTCCAGGTACTTAAAGATCGCGAGTTATACGCGAAATTTTCTAAATATGAGTTCTGGTTGAATTCTGTGGCTTTCTTGGGACATATTGTGTCAGACACAAGCATCCAGGTTGATTCCCAAATATAGAGGCCATGAGGACTTGGCCTAGACACACAACATCAATAGAAGTTCATTGTTTTCTAGGGTTAACTGGGTATTATAGAAGATCTGTAGAAGGATTCTCTACATTATCTCACCATTGATGAAGCTAACTTGGAAAGCAGCTAAGTTCCGGTGGACTAAGTCTTGTGAGTAAAGTTCTCAAGAGTTGAAAGATAGACTGACATTTCACTAGTGCTAGCCTTATCAGAGGGTTATGGAATGTATTGTGATGCTTCAGGTGTTGGGTTGGGATGTGTTCTACTACAGCACGACAAGGTGATTACTTATACTTCTAGAAAATTGAGAAAACACGACCCAGCCTATGATTTAGAGTTGGTTGTAGTTGTGCATGCATTGACGATCTAGAGACATTATTTATATGGTGTTCATGTTGACATCTTTACAGATCACAAGAGTTTCAAGTATATATTTTAATTGAAAGAGTTGAACTTGTAACAATATTGTTGGCATGAGTTGCTAAAAGTGTCATGCGCCAACCTAGGACTTATGCGAGATCGATACCCGATACCATTTTTGGCCCGAGCATACATCCCAACATGGCATGATACTGTGAGCAATCATCTAATCATGAGGGCATATGGATAATACAAATCTTAGAAAGGGATAAATCATGCATCATGAAGGTAGCTTTTCATAAAAACCATCATTTTTGTATAAGAGTGACATGGAGGTCAATCAGAGTAATAAGTTGATTATGACTGGCGGCCAAAGTTCTGTAATGAGTGCCTTATATATGAAAATAATGATAATGAATGTTGGTATTACAAGGATGATGGGGCAAGCAAGGATTCAGTGAACAAGGAATAAAAGTCCATGAAGAGGAAAATGGATAGAAACAAAAAAACTTATAGACAAGAATGGATTCTGTTAGCACCTAGACCAATTGCAAAACCCATAAAAGAAGGGAGTGGGTCTACAAAATTGTGACGACCCAAACATAGGTCCAGATCGAGACACGGGACAAAGAACCCCGAGAGGCTCTAGGCTGACCAATGGCATGAGCATGACATCTGAATTCAACATAATCAAGCAGAAGTATAACATATATAATAAAGCAGAAGTCTAGAAATATCATAACATCTGAATACATAAGACAAGGCTGAAATTGAATACATGTTATGTCTGAAAAGCCTTTACTACTAACGAGTTGATGGAACAAGACCCCAACTAACTCACTATAGTCTGAAACTGAAAATACCCAATACAACTGATAAAGGGCCCTCAGAAGATGAGGACTCACCAACTAAGACTAGAAGATGCTAATACTGAGAGTCTGGCTACTGGAGGGACTGAGCCTGAATATCTGAGCATGTATCATGAAATAATATAGCATAGAGTATGCGGTTAGTACATGGAATATACCAAGAATGTAAGGTAAGTAAAACTGCTAAGTAAGTAAAATCAGTGATCATGCATAACATAAAACATTTCATCATAAGAGTTTGAGAGTGGGTCTTGCATGTTATTATCTGAAAACATGATTCATGCATAACTGAGTATCACAACTGAATCGAATGACCCTAAGCTGAAAACTGATAATCATAAGTAAAACTGAACATTGGGTCAAACCTGCTGAAAATATAATATCATGACTGATGAACATGCATAACTGAAATCATGAGGAACAATAGGACACTTGTCATATAACCAACATTACCACGATAGAGCTCGCGTGATCCCGACTATTACACTCAAGTGGATAGAGCCGTCCAAAGCCTTGCCAGGGCTAAGGATGTTACCATGAAACATACTTGATCATATGGGCTTGCCCAATATTTAAAAATGCTTGACATAGATTTGATTATTCAAAAATATGAACATGGACATGGGTAATACGAAATTATAATTTCATCATACACATCTCATCATGCTTGAATACATTTATCATGGATCTCAACTTTCATGAACTTTCATGGATGGGCATTATAATTTATAAAACTTGAAACATAATTTGTAATTGAAAACATTGTAAAATATGCCCATTAATCATAATTCAATATTTGAAACATGCTTAGATCATACCCATGATAGATACTTAGAGAANCTTAGAGAATTCACATGTTGGGTTAAAACCCCATAGATTCATCAACTAGAATTTCATGAATTGAAGAGGGATTGGGCATGGGTGCGGATGATTACACCCATTCATAACACTACATACCTGGAAGAATATGTTTTCACAAACCCTCTTTAAAGCCCAATGTATTTTGGGGAAGAACTTGATGAATCTAGGTTTGATCACCCTTAGGAGCTTTTAGACTTGCATGCATGGAAGAGAATAGGCTTAGAATGAACTTGCCCCTCTTAAAACACACTTTTCTGAGATTAAAACGATGTAGTATAGGCCTTAGGAACTCAGAAATTACGGAAAAGCCCTTAATAAATTTGTAGAAAAATACTCACTGCCAGTCCAAACGAGGGACTAGACGACTTGTGCCCATCACCATGACTCGTGGTATCAAGTCATTGCCTGTACTGGAATCCTACCTTCTAAGGGTCACCATGAGGGACACCATGACTCGTGGTGACCAAATCGTGACCAATACTATCCAACTTCTTCAACCTTCAATCAAATTTTGACCACGGCCAACACAATGAATTGTGGTGCTGACCACGACTCGTGGTCACACCCGTGGTCACCCCAAAATCCCAAAATTCAACCAAGTACATCCTTCTTCCCACAAGTCACTTAACGACGCGTGGTGCACCTCATGGGTCACTGGATGACTCGTTTTATGATCTGGTGCAGAAAATCCTATTTTCTCTTTTTCAACACTTGGGTTTGATCTTAGGGCTTTTGGGGTATTACAATATCTCCCCCTTGGGAACATTTACCCTTGAATGTGGGAAATCATACTGAAAGGCTGAGAAATGCAATCATCATACTCAAATACTGAACATTTTAACCTGCAAACTGACAAAGTGACTGACTCCGAGCTGAACTACATAACTGAACTGAATTCATGAATCATACATACATACATTGGTGAGAAAGAAACTAGGGAACATGAACTGAACATGAAACTGAATAGAGTACTAGGGAGGAAACTAATACCTCATGTTGAAACTGAGCCGGGAGGGAATAGATATGGCTATTTAGCCATCATATCTACTTCGGCTTCTCATGAAGCTCCCTCAACATGTTGATTCCTCCACAAAACCTTGACTGAGGCTACTTCTTTGTTTCTTAGCTTCTGAACCTGATGATCAAGTATTTCAACCAGAACCTCCTCATAGCTAAGGCTATCCTTCACACCTACAATGTCCACCGAGACAACGAAAGCCGAATCACCATAGCATTTCTTTAAAAGTGCCACATGAAACACCGGATGAACTGAAGCTAATTTTGAGGGTAACTCCAACTCGTATGCTACATTGCCAACCTGTTTCACAATCCGGTACGAACCAACATAACAAGGGCTGAGTTTCCCCTTCTTTTCGAACCTCATTACTCCCTTCATGGGAGATACCTTCAGAAACACCTAATCATTGACTTTGAACTCAAGCTCTCTTCTTCTCACATCCGCATAGGACTTTTGGTGGCTCTGAGCTGTGTTCAACCTTTCCCTTATAAGCTGAACCTTCTCCATAGCCTCATGAACCGAATTTGTACCTATCTATATAGCTTCACCGAATTCAAACCGACCAATAGGCCATCTACATTTTTTTCCCATAGAGAGCCTCAAACGGAGCCATCTGAATGCTGGAATGATAACTGTTGTTATATGCAAACTCAATGAGAGGTAAGTGATCGTCCTAACTATCCTTGAAATCAATCACATAAGCTCTCAACATATTCTCGAGGGTCTGAATGGTCTGCTCTGCCTGACCATCCGTTTGCGGGTGAAAAGTTGTACTAAGGTTGACCTGAGTACCGAGTCCCTTCTGAAATGATCTCCAAAACTGGGAGGTAAACTGAGTACCTCTATCTGATATGATGGACAAAGGCACTCCATTAAACCGAACTAAATCTTGAATGTACAGTTTAGCATAATCCTCCGTTGAATGGGTCGTTTTGACTGGTAGAAAATGAGCTGCCCTAGTCGACTTGTCTACAACAACCCAAATAGAGTAATACTATCAATGAGTATAAGGCAACCCTATAATGAATTCCATATTGATTTCCTCCCACTTCCATGTAGGGATGCTAATGTCTTGAAGCACACCTTCAGGGCTTTGATGCTCAACTTTCACCTGTTGACAATTCGGGCACTTTGCCACAAATTCTGCTATGTCCTTTTTCATGCCAAACCACCAATAGACTTTCTTAGGTCATGGTATATCTTGGTGGCACCTGAATGTATATAATATCTGGAATCATGAGTGATAACGTCCAAAATATACTCTTTGTGCAAAGAGTATGAACGGTTATTGTATCAAAACAAATATCCCGACGGATGTCGGAGTTGAATCCTACAGGAACTATTGAATGATACGCATGAGTGTCGTTTGAGAAATTAAATTTTGCTTGAACACTTGAAAATAACATGGAAATAAGCATTTTGCATGAGATTGATATTTATAATAGAATATAACTCTAACTTGGCCAACTACGATAGCAAAATTACCAAGGCTGTTGACAAGAATGTGAATGACTAGAGGTGTGGTGTAGATGATATACTAACTTAATAGGGTCATGCTAGGTCATCTCATAAGTTTAATTTGTGTAAATAATCTCTAGAAAGTGGGCATTTGATGTTTTTTCAACCTCATAAATACCTCTTGCTAGAGTTCTTTCAAACCCCTAGACACTATTAAATCAACCCAATCAGATTTGGATTAATAGCTACACTAATTTCTAGCTATTAGCTATTAATTAGGAGTGAGAATGTAATTTTGTCTATTTCCAACCCAATTTCACAATCTCTCATCCATGTACACTATTAAATTCTCTCTGAACACTCAATTCTTCTTTTGCAAGAAAAAATCAAGTAAGAACAATTAGACCCACATCAACAATAATGGATCTTCAATTATAGATTGGAGAGAATTTAACAAATTTACACTAATTAAACAATATTGAGATGATTCTAGCAATACCCACTCTAATTAAGTATTCATAACCACACACCTCTAGTTATTGATTTAGCTACTCATAGTTAAGAAATTCAAAATCATATTTGACAATAAACTCATTGAATTCAATAATAGGAGTAGAAAAATCAAATTCAACAAAAAAGTCTTCAACAATGGTAGTACCTTGCTATGGAGGAAGAAGAAGAAGGAAAAATAAATAATTCTTTTCAATTTTCACCAATCAAATTCTTACTTTCCTCTACCAAAAGAATGTTATAAAAGCTAAAATTTAAGATCTTATGGGTACAAAGTACTTCTCTCTAGAATATATCCAAAAGTAGGGTATCCACCTATCTCTTTTTCCGTGCTGGACATTTTTACACCTGATCAGGGTTCTGGCACTTGCGGGAGTACCGGTGGTTTGCTGGTTACATTTCATGAACCGCCGGCTCTAATTAATTTTGCATCTAGTGAGTTCCATTAGCCTTAGGTGATTCCTTCAGCGTTTCTCCAGTCTCCACCCGCGTGCCGCCGATTCTTTTCTCTTTTATCTAGAATATTCAGGTGTCATTCGGCAAAAGGACCAACAAGTTTCCGGTTGAAGTCCATGTTCACCGATTGATCTCATTCCAATAGGTAGTGTTCATCAGCTCTTGTCTGGCGTTTGGCCGGTCTTCTTCGGTGAAGCATCATTTTCACCTGAATCCCTTCTTTTTGCTCCCTTTCTTGCTCTTTTCTCCAAATCAGACATCTGCACACAAAAAGGTAAAAAGGGCATAAAATCCATCTAAAAGACTTGAAAACTAAACTAAAGTTCATGCTTAAGAGCCTAATGAGTTGGTAAATTACCAACTCATCAAACCCCCAAACTTGAACCATTCTTTGTCCTCAAGTAATGCAGTTATTATCAGGTAAACAACATGCCACTTCACACAAATGTATGCGCTAATGACCACTTCACCTCACACAACCCAAAAAATACTCATCGGCTCACTGAAAAAAAGAGAAGCAAATTCCCCCAAAACTAGAAATATGGAAACATTTCAAAAGGCCACCACCATTCAAAATCATGATTCACAAGAGCTTTGTTTTTGCAAAACGAGGGCACAACTCTTCCATGAAGTACACATAGAATCTCAATTCATGATCATTGCATGTTCAAAGCTTGCCTTAGAGCTTGTGTTTCTCTAATGCAATTGTGTCCTCAAAAGGGATGATGCTGCTCACCAAAGAGAAATTACCTTAGAGCGTGCCTTAGAGCTTGCACAAATTTACCTCTAATGCAATTGTGTCCTCAAAAGGGATGATGCCGCTCACCGAAAATAAAATCCCTATTTTTTTACCATGAAATCAATGCATTCACACAAGGGATTGCACAAAGAGAAGATTGCACTCACTCTCCCAAAAGAAATCTGCATGCACCCAACTTGACCTATAGTCTTACCCTTCATGTAATTTTCCACTAATGTAGAGGAATTACACTTAAAATCACTTAGGACTTGTGGATCATACTATAGGCTAGGGCTAGGGGTAGGATAAATGTTTAGCTTTAGTGACTAATGCCTTTCTAATGCCTTTATAAACACTTGAACATCCCATTATCTTATTGAGATTACTCCACCTTATTTCTCCTTGTTCGTCATCTTCATCATTTGTGTAACATAAGCCACCCTAATAATACCTATGAATTTCACATTTGGCCTTATATATGCAAGATATAGCACCTTTCTACTATTCTTCCTCTGTTGATGATTTAAGGTCTTTCAATCCATTGATTCATTTATTTCATCACAATTCTGGTGCTACCTTATATTGAAGCTCTCATTTCCCCCCTTCTCTTGCAAACCCCCAAACTTAGGTTTTTGCCTCATCTCACATTTATTTCCTTATTGCTCCCCATTTCATGGGCTTGAAACCCCTATTATATTCATTCTTTCATCATTAGCAACTAGGGAGGATTAGTGTCAAAGAGAAGGATTAAAAATGATCATTAGGCTTGTAGTGTGTTTTCAAAGAAAGGGTCCAAGGCTCAAACGTTGGCTATCAAAGCTTAATGTTCAAGGAGGTCATTTTGGGTGAAGTGACTTAAAAAAAGAAGGCCTAAGATCATGTTCTAAGTGCAACTACCTCTAGGATTTCTCCTTGAGTCACACGTGAGGCAAATTCTAGACAAGAAGTTGTGCATGGAATTCACAAAAGTCCTTACCACACAAGGCATCACACCTAAAGAGTCCACAAAATTCATTATCCACATAGAATCTTGAGTTAAGACATTAGAACATGCAAATACATAAGTCAATCAAGGAATCTACAAAGTATGACAAAGAGTGTTATGTTCTCGATTCAAACATCTGCTCATTATTTCTCATTTCCATGCCCTATTTTAAAATTAAATTTCAACAAAAAAAATATTCTAGTGGTGCCTCTCAAAACAGATCCATAAAAGACTCAAGAACGACATGGCATTTTCCATTAAGAAAGTTGCCACTCAATCCATCTTCGGGAAGTGCCAACCCGGTTCGACAACAAAAAGGAAAGGAAAAACCAAGAAATGCTCCTCGAGAAAGAATTGTGATATGAAGAAAACCATTGGAGTTTGATTACTATTCTATTATTTACACGGCGAATAAACAAAGGACTTGGGTCCTAAAGGAGTAAACAATTCAATACAAGGACCCCATTCTCATTATTAGTACACTAATATAAAAAAATACTTTTGTGAAACATACACACCCTCCGCCCACTTTAAACCAGAAATTTCCCCCAATGTAACAAAAATAACAGAAAATAAGGCGAAGGAGACTTCCTGATTGAATTAGTGGTTGGGATGAGGGCCCCAAGAATATGTGGCTGCATTGAAGTGCCAAGAATCCATTTCTTCGGCAGTCGGCCTCAGTGGGTCAAGTGGGATTTCCACTCATTTCCCAAGTCCTAGCACCACCCATTTGTCTAGTAGAGTGCAAAGATCATGGTAAGAAGTAGTCTCCACCGCGTCGTGTGTCCAGGATGGATCTACGTCATACACAGAGAGCATTGGAGGAGGTGGTGGTCGGCTATGATATAACTCCTCATCAGACACTTCTGACGCGCTGTCATACCCCACCCACCAATCATACGGTGGACTCCTGGGTGCCTCGGGCTGCGAGGGCACTACTGCAAGCTCAAGAGGGATTCGGTTGCTGGTAGATGGAGGTTCACTGAGTTTAGCCACCTCCACCCCTTTCCTCAAAGTAATCACTTTGTTTTTTAGGACGTCAATTGTAGTGCATAGGCCTTTCAACTTGTCTCTAGCAGGTTGCATGGCTTTCTTGATGGAAAGTTGGATCATGGATGGAATAGACTTAGCTAGCTTCACAAGTTGGCTTTCATGTACCTGGACCCTTTGTGCTAATTTGAGCAAATCCGGAGGTGCAGGGGTGGGAGCTGCAGTTGTATGGAGCTAGGCTGCCGATGTGTTAGATGGCGTCGAAGGTGGTGGTGGAGTCCTATTCTCTATTCTTTTTGCTCGCTTCATAGCTAGGGCATCCTTGTTAGTTTTGGTAGCCAATGTAATTACACTGTCAGCCCACACAATCTTATCCAATGGCGGGAACAAAGGGCAGGCATCCCACACACATAACATACTCACGAGGCTAAGGTATGGCAATGAATTAGCCTGCTGCTAAGCTCTTCGTTTGAACTAATCTGCAATAAGCTCCCCAACTTTGATGTGTACATGATCCATGATGCAGGCGATAAGAATGGCAACTTCAATTGGGACCTACGTTTTGTTCTAAGAAGGTATTAACCTTGCACAAATAAAGTCTAACCACATGCGGGCTTCAAATTTCAAGTTGCATCAATGAATCAGACCCCTGGAGATGGCCTATTGTGGTTGACCTATTGCAATTATGTTTGGCTACCCATTATAATTGGTTTGATTTATCCTCCACCTTCTTGCGGAATGTCGAATGTGATTCGATTGGCTCAGCCCAATAGAGAGAATTGATTTTCTCTAGAGTTATGGGCACCTCTTAACCATGCACCCATAAAGACAATAGGCATGGAAATCTTTCTGTGCAGCCCTTGTGATTTAGGAGTCATTGGCTTGCCTTGTATGATGCATAAAATTCCCACACCAACTCTGAAAAATACGGGTCAACCGGTATGGTGAATGAACCCTAATCACGCATCCCAAACTGATCATAGATATCTGGGAACATATTTTTGAAAGAGTCTACCTCAAATTGAGCTTCTGCATGGATGGATTGCTTCTCCCTGAAAGAGACATAATACTCCTCCATTTTATCCAACCCAAATTGAACATGTGTGTTGCTGGTGCTCATTGATGCTTAACCTCTGGGAAACTGTCGGGGAACAGACATACTGCTGCAAGATAAGGTTAGAATTTTGCACATATTTTTAAACCCAGCGCAAAGCAATAGGAAAGAACTCAGGTAAGACAATTATTACTTCAGGTGACACCGGCGAACCGTCGGCGAAAGGCAGATGCGGTTCTGCAAAATGCTGATGAATCACTGGTGTGAGGCAGTGACCTGGGGGTAAACATCATACCTATCGACTCCCCCACTGGAGAAACACCTGTCCTAAACAGTGAAGCGCCAGTGACCTGCATATTTCTGCCAGCATGCAGTATTGGGCAAGTAAATCCGCGAAATAATTGGCGATTCCTGAAGCACAAATGGAGGTCCGCCAGTGGGTGACCTTTATGCAATTAACCCACAAGCCACTGCCACATATATGCACACCAATTTTCACCTAATCCAGAAGAAAAACGACAAGTCACCCTTAAGAAAGGTGTCAGTCGATCTATCATTGGGCAACTTGAGAGGGTGTCCCAGTCGGGGTTACTCAGACTTCACCCAAACACAATTTGAAACCCACGTGAAAAAAAATATAAACTAAAATCCAGCAAAATATAGAAAAGAAAAGCATCAGATAAACACATAAAAGCAAAATATCACCAATAGTACTCAGAACTTTAGAGAATGAGCGACAGAGACCTTACCAAATAGGGGAGTAACCACAATTGTTGGTCGTTGCTTACTACTTGTATGTCTAGATTATGGTTGAGTGAAGGAGATGGGTAAATAAAAATAGGGAGAGGTATTTAAATGGGAAAGGAGGGGAAGTTGATTGGGTGGAAAGATAATGGTCCTTACTGGAGGATAGGTGGGAAAGTGAATTTTTAGGCAAATGAAAATTAGTGGGAAAGATGAAAATGGAAGATGAAAGGTGTGGAGGTTGGCCAAACTTTTGAAAAGGGGAATATTCCAGATCGGAGCGTACCAGCGATCGCCAAAGTGGACCGATGATTCCCCGATGTGGTCGCCGCTGACATTACTTGAGCGAGTTTCTAGAAACCAAATTAGCGACTGATCGGTATGTCACGGAATGCGTCCGGTGTCTCATCGGGTGAGAAGCCGATGTCAATGCCACTCCCAGGTACACTGGTTGAAATCGACAACTTATCGGCAGTTTGTGCTTTGAAGCGGCACTTCGCCGGATGGGTCACCGATTAGCTTTGGATCCTTTAGTGCACCGGATAGGGTCAGAGACCCATCGGCAGTTCGAGGAGTGTTTTCTGCGTTTCGTCGGTCTAGCACCGGCCAGCCTTATCTTTGTTCTTCTTGAAGTTCACCAACCTAACCTAAAAAAATCAAAAACAACAATACATATAAGAAGAGTTAGAGAATATAAATGCTTGGATTGCTTCCCAAGAAGCGCCTTAGTTAACGTCGTGGCACGACGAAGGTCTCTCATGACCTACGATTCATCTAGATATAAGACCTCTGTTCAGCCAACTTCTTCCAAACACCCCCAGATATCTTTTTACTCATTAGCCATTCATCTTGAACTTGCTCCCATTCTCTCCATGGAGTTTTATGGAACTATTTTCATACACTTGATATACCTTAAAAGGCCCTAACCATTTGGATTTTAACTTATCGAGAAATAGACATAGCCATGAATTGAATAGCAACACCCAATCCCGTGGAGAAAAACTGCACTGCAACGCTTTTTGGTCATGATAATGTTTCATTCTGGCTTTGTAAATAGCTACATTATCATATTCCCTCATTTTGAATTCATCTAACTCATGAAAATTATGAACTCGTCCTTGGACAGCTCTTTCCCATTTGAGATTCAATCTTTTCTATGCCCACAAGGCTTTGTGTTTTAACTCAATAGGGAGGTGACATGATTTACCAAACACAAGTTGATATGGGGAAATCCCTATCGGCATTTTAAATGCAGTTCGATATGCCCACAAGGAACCATCTAACTTCCGCGCCCAATCAGTTCTGTTTACATTGACTATTTTAGTTAAGATAGATTTTATTTCCCGACTTGAAACTTTTACTTGGCTGCTGGTTTGTGGGTGATAAGGGGTGGCCACTTTGTGTTTCACACCATATTTAGCTAGCAAGGTGTTGAATACTTGACTGCAAAAATGTGATCCCCATCACTAATGATACCTCTGGGAGTATTGAATTGGGAGAAAATATGTTTCTTCAAAAAGGTTGTTATGCTCCTTCCTTCATTATTAGGTAGTGCAACAACTTCTACCCATTTGGAG